>UCOJ01000511.1:0-93547 GCA_900474305.1 Cecidostiba fungosa | reverse complement strand
CTCCATGGCTGCGTGCTTTCTGAAGAATTCTAATCTCAGTCTGTCTTATATATATTCTGTGTGACTAAATTGAAATTCTTTGTAATCTCGAGAAGATGCAATTGCGCACCGATGGTGCCAGCCGCGAATTAATGACAAAGAAAAATCAGCAAGTATCTCTCAAAAAAACATAAGAACGCGCAAATATTTGTCCACGCTCAGCTGAGAACGGCTACACACAGGCGAAGGTAAACAGCATAAGCACATCGGCACGCGCGCGCGAGCGATGAGATTCGAGTGTGTGTGTGTATATATAATACAGTATAGCATCTACAGCACGTGGCCGGACGAGCGAATTACGCGAGCGATCAGCGCGCAAATTCGAGCACTGATGCGCACACATATACTATTCTCTTGATAACAATGCAGCTAAGAGCTTTCCTGCTTATGCAAATCGCTTACTCTACTATAATATAATAATATGTGCGAATATTCTCTGTTCAAGGGATTTAATGGATTAATTAACATGGAAGGTTGCAACCAATGCGTATTAATAAGAAAACTGCTGACAATTCATATATTAATTTATCTCCAAATTAAATTTTCGTTTAAGTAATATGTCGTTCAATCATAAAAAATGTGTTGATGCATTTTGGTATAGACTTAATTAACTATTCGGCATAAGTTTGTTGAATTAATGTGGAGCGCGAATTTTGATGCCAGTGTATTCAACGAAAAATACCATCAGCTCAATTAAATTTTCATATCTCAGTGTATATAACGGTTTCCTTTTCGCTTTTTCCGCAAATTTCTCATAGTAACACGTAACGCAGCTGAATAATAAAAACAATGAAAATAAAAGGACCGGAAGACTCTTGCTGATTATTGCGGACAAAGAGAAACACCGCGGCAGCAAGCATATATATAACTCCCAATGATGGCTCATTCATAAACGCAACGGAAGCGAGCCGATATATCTATCGTGGAAGAAAAAATAACCAGTAAGCCTGGGGTCCAGTGTTTTTATAATAAAAGGACCATCAGTATATGCACACGCGAGCATAATGTGCACTCGCAGGGCGCGCGTGCGATAAAGTTCCTTATCATTATGTGCGTATATGCGTATATAGAGCGGCAACCTTGAATGGCCGACTACGTTGAACTTGCCTCGCGTATTCTCTATTAATACAAGCAAAGTGTGCACACATGGACCAGGAAGAAGAGGGATTACGTTTTATTATACATACACTGTTATAAGTTTCTTAACGTTTTGAGTAAACTTGAGTCAGGAAAGTTTCGAGTTAGTCATGCAGCAGTAAATAATTACTTTGTATATGCTGTTTAATGTGGGAAGTGTGTTTTAAAGTATAACGTATATTTCAAACTGTACTATTCGTCTCTATTTTATTTGCCGTTTACAGTGTATATAATATGATGTGTATATTATGAGATAAAAGGTTATTAATATACCTATAGCTCACTCGAGAGCTATTCAAACTTGACTTATAGCGTATTATGATGATAAGAGCCATCATGTTATAATCGTCGGAGTAACTCGAACTGCATGACTTTTCTGAAAAGTATACTCAACAAACTCAGTGATCCGCCAAAGCTGCTTTCGTAAATCATAAGAGGCGCGTGTGTGTGAGTGTATATAAGTCTTTTTCCAATAATAAAGCAGCTGCCGGTGCAGCATCAGTTGCCGTTTCCCTTTTCCCTGCGGCGATACTTCTCTCTGCGCCTTGCACATTCTGAATCGAAGGTCTCTCTCTCTCTCTCTCTCGCTCGTGAAAGGAACTATAGTAGAAGCAGAAGAAGAAGAAGCTACTACAGTTTCGATATAAAAAGCCGTCGGTGGTATATATACTGGAGAGGAAGAATATGCCCGGGAGTCTAAGGCTGCAGAGAAAAATCGAATGTGGCTGCAGGGAGATAAGTCAGCCGTTCGTCCGAGTGGGTGTGAGACTTTTTATAGTGTGAGAATAATGGAAGCCTTGTTTTACGCGATATACCTGTGTAAGCATGAAAATGAAGGTAATTACTTAAAAGTATGTGCATAAGCCTTTAATTAGACTTTTGCCGTGTAAAGAGAGGAGCAAACGAAAGATTGCAAAGTGCAAAGCTGTAAAGGAGCCCTATAACGTTCCAACAAAGCTTGGCATCCACTCTCACACATACACAGCAAACGACAACCACGAGCATCACGACTGGGAAAGCATCAGCATAGTTGCCGGACTATACGGTGCCCTTGGTCCCCTCTCTCTCTCCTCCTCTTTCCACGTTTTTGGCCTTCTACCAAATCTCGCCACCGCAAGACCAGCAGCGCCAGATCGAAATTCATCGTTAACACTTTACTGGTCACACACACACACACACATATCGCTCTCTCTCTCTGGTATACCCACATATAGTATGTGGCTGCAGTATTATATATACGGCTCTTAAAGTACTACCGCCGTCGTCGTGGCTCAGCGAGGGAGACAAGGTTGTTATAGCCCATTACCTGCACAGGAGTCGACGGCGGCGGCGGCGGCGCAACAGCCCGTGTATATATATGCCTGATGGAGATAATGAGAAAGACCGGTGAGAGAAAAAGAGAGAGAAAAGGAAGTGGCAGATAATGAAAAAGGGAGGTCGTACGGACCACTGATTGAGATCGTTGTCATCACCCCGTGTGTAAACGGAGGAATTTCCGCGAGGATCTCTTGTCCAGACATTCACCGTTCCTTTGTGTCTGTCCATCTCTCTGTAGTGATTATCTGTGTCAAGGGCGACGTGGAATTTTGATGGATTTTAGAGACGGTTCGAATGAACTTTTTGAGAATTAGAGCGCACTCTAAGGTCGCATCGTTGAATCGTATAATCAATGCAGCCACACAGAAAAAAATAAAAATGAGTCGCGCCTTTAATTTTACAAAAATAGTACAACATGAATTTGGACGTGGCATATCTGGCTTTCCTAAAGTTTGTTATTATACATTCAGCGTGTAAACAAGCTTTTATTCATATTTGCCAATTAAAAGTTCAGCCGTGTGTATGTACACATACAAAAATAAACGACGACGCGTAAGAGAAGAGACACACTGCACTATAGCACTTCAAGAGACAACGTACTAAAAAAAAGTGATGCTCCATCACAAAGCGAATTTTCAAGCCAATTAGTCCGAAAAATTCGTCGTCATCCAGTTGCGACGAGGCGAGCGCATTACCAAGGCCGTAAATTCACTTTATAAAATTGCGCGCTCTTGGATTTGGTACGCAAAATTTCAGAAAAAAAAGAGGGCGTCCTTCTCTAGCGAAAAAAAAGCGCGCTCGCTCTCTCAAAGAAGCTGCATGTATATTGTATATATGCGCAGGTATAAGAGCTTTTCATTAGCGCGCGCTCGCCGGAAGGGGACAAAAGAAGTCTTATATACGACCGTCGCTGCAGGTGTGTTAGTAGTTTATAGATATATTTAAAGACTAGAGAGGTGGGCGTGTGTTCTTGCCTTTTTCGCGGGCCATCGACGTTATTGGCTTAATTGATTGGTGCTCGTGTTCTTAAATTAGGTACATGCGACCGAAAGTACGTGTATTTTTTTTTGCAAACGATGCAGATTCTCACAGCGATTATAGATGTTTTTACGACGGAAATATTCGTTTGTTATATAAATATACTAACCACACAAATAATCATCTCGCGTTATTAAAAAAAAAATTCTTGCGTAACGTTACATCGATGTGTATAAATTTAATCACTTAGCTGGAGAGCGCATCGCATAAAAAACCATTGGGATTGTGCCGAAAATCGATGCTTCGCCTTGAGAAAAATTTCAAAGTCAAAGCATCAACAACGCCGCGAGTGCAGCAGCACCGGGGGGCAAAAATCAGAGCGTCCGCCGAGATAACGATCGCTGCGTGGGCGATACTCTGAGATTCTCTCTCTCTCTGACAGCCGCGAGAATTATACGCACATTAGAGAGCCGCCGCCGTAGTGTCTGACTCATCTCAAAAGAGAAGCCTTTTCTCAGCGCGTGTTTTCTTATGCGTCATTTGCGTAGCATCTGAGTAATGCGCCTCGAAGGTATAGGGTGTCGGTGTGGATTTTTGGAGAATCGCTATTATATACAGGAGGTTATTAATACATTTATGAGCCTCTTCGTGTGGATGAATTGTTGCGTGCAGCGCTGTGTGTGTGTGTGTGCTTGGAACGTTTAGGGAGGAAAATATTTTCGGTGTATACGTTTGCTCGCTGATGGATTGATACAAGTGTTGCTGCGTTTTGGGTGGAAATTACGATTGTTTTGTGTGTGCTCTTATCGGCGCGTGTGTTTTGCCTCTTCCAAATGAGCTGGCGACGACTATATCGTATTCCATTATATACCGGAGTAGGTGATAATATTATAATAACAAATGATTCGTAACGCAGGGTATTAATAATTTAATCGTCAGCGCATTTCGAGCTTCCGAGCGCGATGTGCATTATTCAATTCTCGGTATTAAATGTATAAATCAATTATAAAGACAAAGCCATTTGAAATTCAATCTCGATTTGTGCGCGACAAAGACATGAAACCCCTCAAAAATCACTGCCTAAGCAAACTAATTTCCCCATATACATTATATAATACATCAACACAGCATCCGTGAAAGCTCTTCTCTCAACAGATCAATCAATCCCCGCATTAACAGCAGCAGCAGCATCTTCTTAATAATCATACGCATCGGTATTCGAAGGTGACACACATCACATTTTGCATCCGTCCTTCGATGGCTCTCTCATCATCAGCTACTCGCGAATAATAAAGAAGACTCGCGCGCGCGCGCGATTAGGCATTCGTAATTAGAATCCGTCCCTCCTCTCTCTCTCTCGCTCCAGTTCAATTAAGGAACAATGCCGACGAGTTGGAAATCGAATCGACGACGACGACGACGCAGTGCGCAATGCAAATTCAATTCTCCTCTACTGCGCTTAATTTCAATCGTGGCGGCTGCTTTTCTCGAGGCTGAGCTGCGGCTCTATATACTGATTTCGTATGCGTGGAATGTAGCCACATGAGCTACTCTGCGTTTGTGTATGTGTATAAGCCACGAGAGAGAGATATATACATATAATGTGGAGCGAGGAGAATTGCGCGCGTGTTTTTGGAGAAGATTGCTTCGAGTTTTGCGGCTGAGATTGTAATGCAGGAGACAGGGACTAGGTGAAAATTATACTGCGATAGTGTGTGTCGTTTGCTGTATGCGGGCACTTTGATGCTGCGGGCCTATTATACAGTGTCTTTACTTGAAACGTATAAACTTTTCTCTTATAGGTATATAACCGCTCGGTTTTTTATCCACAACTCGGAGAGAGAAATTGCAGAGAGAGAGAGAGTGCCTTTTGAGGAAGACTTTCCGAAATGTAGGTATATAGAAAAGAACACACAGAGCAAAACTAGCCTATTCACAGGAATAAAAATAACCTTCGCTTGAATTACCTGCAATATATAACGAGCCCATTGTTCTATTGAATCAAATTCCACCACTTGCCTCTTACAAAAAGCCTCCGACTCTTTATCCGCAGCCCTTATTATATAACCCCTACTCTGAAAAAAAAACAACAAATCCGTACTAAACAAAAAAAAAACTCTCAAAGCCAGAGAGAGACGCGAACGCGTAAAATCGAGCGACGAGGCAAAAGTGGAGCAGAGCAATCCGTTTTCGTATAGCCGCCCCGAGATTTTGCAGTCGCATCACTCATGCAGCTAGCGCATATATAGTAACATCGAGCGCGCGCGGACGGCATTTGTAATGGGCGCGCATGTGTAATGGGACATAATAGATGGAGCGGAGAGAGGCCGTTCTGCGCACTTTACTTTGTTACACGAGCTCGACGTGCGCATTATGAGCGTTTTTTTTTAGAGACACTTTCGGATTAATTTTTTAATGTGTGATGGACGGTACCAAAGTTAATGTTTAACATCACACACGTATTCGGATCGAGAGCGGCGTTCAAAAAATAGAAATTCACGAGACACTGCGCGGTATAGAGAACGATACAAGCGCTCCACATTCGCACGCGAACCGAGGGATTTGCATATGTGGAACATCTATACGTGTGCATCGACGACGACGAGTCTCCGTTATATGCCGCTGCTGCGTTGTCTCTCTCTCTCTCTCTCTCGTGACTTCCGACGCGCTCGTGTATTATAATACACCGTTTGCAGCCGAGGTGTGTATTAAAAGAATTACACACGGTATACTATAAAGCGCGATAAAACGCGAGTCTATTCAACGAATAAACTACTTATTATAAACTGCATTCCTTATGCGTATATATACGTATATACGTAAATCATTATCACGCCACAAGAGACACACAAAAATCCGTCGAACGGTGTATAATTATAATTATAATAATAAGCATATAATCGCAATGATTAAGCTCTTTCTATCTCGCCCGTGTATTATAGGGCATCGCTCTAAGTATTTTCGATCCTCTTGACACGAAGGAAGGCGGTCGCATTGTTGGGGATTCGACGCTGCGTTATATAGCGTATGACGCATCTCATCTCGCGCAGCTTGAAAGCTCTCTCGCCGCGGGTGTTTTCGTCGTGACGAGAGACGCGCATAATTTCATTCCTGGAGGGGAGAATGGAACATATAAACGGACGGGAGGTGCTGCTGCTGCTACTGCTACCACACCGGAAAAGTGTGGATGATCTACTTGAGTTTTGAGAGGATTATAATACACCGAGTGGGCGGTGCTTCTGCTTTGTGTGTTTCGTATACGGTAATTGTAGACGTTGACGGGTGTATTATCTGGATGACAATTGAGGTGGTGATTGTTGTATTGGATATATTGTAAACATTCGTATACGAATTTACTTAAACCCTTTCTCGTCTATAAACACACGATGGAAGACTATATAACGTCAATACATGCACATCAGCCCCCTCAGCAAATCACGGTTCATCATCGCGTGAAAGCGGCCGCATCGGAAAAGTGGCGGCAATTTTTGCAGTCGGCCTAATCGTCGTCGCGTTTGCCGACTCGTTGCACGAACCTCCGAAATTGCGGCGCAGTGAGCTTCCGCTGTGTGTCTATATAACTGCTCTCTCTCTCTCGCACACATCGACAGAGAGCAGCAGATTGTCCGATCAATTTGTCGGCAGTGGGAGGTAGGCAAATCGGCGCCTATATACTCGCGTGATGCTTCCCGACTAGACTGTCTGTTTTTAGCTCGACTGACGATTAACGATCATGAGGGGCTGCCGCCGCCGCTGCAGTTGCGGTTCTTCTGCTGATCTTCGTGCTTTTTATCGACGGCTTTGAATGTGTGAGGAGAGATTGCATGCGATGATAATCCTCTTTTTTTTTACGAGGTGTTGTTGTGACTTTTTTCCACACTGAGATCGACTCGTTCCATATTTTATTGTATCATTTGTGAACTTTAAAACACTTTCGTTTTCCTATGTATTTCTCAAAACGTGACGATCGCCGTATAGCTATAAGATTCGTGTCGAATCCGTCGATTTTCGTCAAACACTGATTCAAGGCAAGAGAGCCCGGAGCTATCGTCACATGTATCCTCTCAACACGTCGATAAAAACAGAGAGTATATAGTCTCCGAGCCAGCGGCTTTTTTTATCTTCCGATGCGCAGGTGGTCGTTTCTCGAAATATATATATAAGATCCGCTGCCGCGATAGAAATTATTACCTTCCTAAAATGCCTTTATCGGGGGGGAAAGCGTTCGCGTTGTTAACCTTGAGGTGTACCTATATATCTCGTTACAGAGCTCGATCTCTTTCCTCTTGTAACATCAGCGCCGGGAAAGTTCTTTTTTATTCGAAAAGTTTTTTGAATGCTATCGCGGCCTGTAGATCTTGTATTATTAACTGCGCAGTTAAGATGAGACGCTATTAACTTTTACTGCGTTCTATCTGAAGATCAACTATATATAATACTAACCGCACAAAACATTGTATACATAACTTGCAATAAACGATAATATAATTAAAAACATCAAGTCGTAACACACTTGATGGCTATAAAGCGAATAAGGACGTATACTCTATACTATAATGTCAAAGAACGAGAATTACAATCAAAAGCTCCATCACACACGAGTGTGACCATCAGGTGGTTCTCGCTGTCGCAGTAGGTGAAACAATTAACTTTCGCCGCACACGCGGCTAATCAGCGGCAATTAAAATTCTATTTCGCGAGCTATCGACACATTCCTACGCTTTGACCTCTAATTAGTATCGCCGCGTCGCGGAGACCTCGGCTTTGTCGCATTGCTCGCTTTAATGCGACTAAGCAACACCCAGTGTAATTAGATTGGAAAGTGTCGGGTCACGTGCGGAATTTCTAGTGCTATAATGAAAATTGAAATTTTTTTCTCCTCGACGATGTTCAAGTTGATAATCGAAATTTCAGGGGCGTTTGGTATGTATATGCGGCGCAATAATGTTAGATACGTATCATATCCAGAGCGTTATAGCTTCTATTAGTTCCTTTCCTCTCGCATTCAAATCTCAACTATATATACGAAATTCAGAGTGAAATCAATCTTTCCACGTCAAAAGACACAATTCACTGTGAAGCACAAACGCAATGTACGATCACTCCATATATTTACATATAATATACACGTATGTATACATTTATTATCTGCCAAAGCTGCGAGTGCGCAAACGTATATACGTAGCTCTCATCTCTTCCACGCGACGTCCTTGCTTCTCGGTAAAAGACAGAAGCGGCTCTAGATACCCAAAAGTCGACTTTCTCACGGACCACTTGCATACTGCGCAACAAGAGATAGATAGTATATACGAGACACACACACATACGACACTTGGCCGCTGCGCCAGTTTTATTAGCCGACTAATATTAGTCTCCTCTTGCGACATCGACGGCGGCTGATCAGACAGGTAGCTCTTCTCTCTTTGGCCTTGAAAATCCGGAGGGAGAGAGACCTGCACTTGCGGTTCTATAGGCGATTGACACCACGCGGCGTTGTTTTAATTTTAGAAGCTTGTATCTTAACGCGGGGGTTTATTCTGGCGCGCGTGCAGTCCTACAAGTGTGTGTATGTGTTTGTGCTGTGTGCCGTTATGTAAATAGAGCTGTTGCGACGAATTTCTTTGTTGCAGTTTTTTTTTCCTTTGTTGTACTCGTTTTAAGCGCAGACGGTATTATAAATAATCGGCTACTGTAGGTTGACAAATTGGCGATTGCTAATTATTCGAAAGACCGTAAATATATAATTATTATTGTACACTTATTATTCTTTTTCAAATTACCGCTTGCGTAATAAAGTGTGTGGGGCTGAGTTTACGTCTCCTATATGTATATGCGGCGTTGTGTATTTGCGTTTTCGACGATAAATTGTGAGCCAAAAACCACGATTTCGCGGTTCGACGCTCGTGTATAACGACTCCAATTACGCTTCGTCTAATATTCACACAACGATGCGTAGCCTGTTCTGTATATGTACACACATACGTATGTAGATATATGAACACCGAGTTTTGCGTGTTTTTATTATTCCTTCGCCTCGAGTGTAAGTTTACAAATGTGTTCTATAGCCACTTTCGTCGTCTATTAAGGCTATGTTTAGAAAATTTGCGTAGGCGGTATGACGCGGAGGTATAATAGATTATGTCACTGCGTTATATTCTCTTCTAAATATGGAATTAACAAAATTGACCAGTCAACTCTCTCTCTCTCTTTCCAATTGCGTCACTGACTCGGATGTATAATGGCTGTTTCTAAATATGTATATACATCACACTCGGTACGCCGATATCGAGCAGATGATCTGTCGCTCTCTCCGATGCTAGCGAATTATTGTTTCGCTCGTGTATTTTGCGTGTTACATAAATAAAACCGAGTCACCAAAATTCAAACCTTATATTACCTAATTTATATACACTCAGCTGGTTCTTAATAAATCACTCTATAAATGTCGCAGTAGTATACAAGCACAGAGGAACGATTCTAAATTACGTATAGACCCGGAGCACGCGAAACAGCTGGTCGTAAAAAAATAATATATAACAATTCACTTAACATATCTACGATACTATCCTTATACAGTCCATCTCGAAGTAAATCATTCGCATATATAGAGGACTAATAATCTTCGTTAATACGATTAAAGCACCCGCGAGTATAAGAAAAGAAAGGAAAAGCTCGCGGCAAAGCCAGTGAAAATATGTGTCGTTCTCGCGTGCGCCGCCACAGGACGCGACTACACGTCGCGCTATTAATTACGCAAACGCTGCCTTCCTTACGTCTGCGAGATGTTATCGAGACACAGGCGACGACGACGAGGTTCGTGACCGGCTATACCACTAGCGAGAAGCCCTATATCGTCTGCTATTATATATGTATACTACTGCATTTTTTTTGTTTGTATGTGTGTGTGTATTCGCTTTTTGCAGCCGCAGCGACGATTGCTATTGATTTTTCTGCTGCGCGCGTATATTGTGCGAAGTAAAGCGAATTAGCACACGAGCGAGCAATCGCGCAAACTTTTTTTTCCCGAGCTTCGCGTGTATTTTCGCTGTAACGCCGCGCGGCGCGAGCGACGTTATCGATGATTTGTGCGCAGAGTAAAATTAGTTTGAAAACGCCAAAGTTCATACGCCTCTCAGGCTTTATTATTCTTGTATATACATCATGTTGATGCATTTTTCATCGATATAACATCAGCGTTTTGACTATATATATATAATATAGTAAATGTATCATATATAATTTGCGGAAGACAAAGAAGCTCGAAAATAAAAAAAAGAGCCGCTTGCTGCTGCCTCAGTTCAGTATATATTTTCCGACGCATTATATATTGTATAATAGCATTTACGTGCGCTGTATTAACGGTAATCAACGTCCCTTTTCATACACAATTTCCATAATCACATATCGCCGGGCAAGCGCGCGCGACTCCCTTTCACGTCGAGCTCTCAGCTCTCGGGTATTACGTTCGCGTTTCACCCTCATCCTGCAGTGGTGTCTCTATTCTATATCGTCCACCTACGCGTTTTTCCCGGATTAGCTTTTTTAATTCTCTCACTTCCAGCTGGCGGATATTCTCCTAATTCTTTGAATAAAGAGCTATCGTCCATATTTCGCTTATAATTTCACGCTCGTTTGTCTCCATTCGTCGTAATAATATTCACGTGAATTGACTCAGCTTTGAAAAGTTGATCGAATAATAAACGCTGCGAGAAATTGCGATAAAAGTCAGCCGGTTTATTTAAAGCATATCCGGCACGCTGCTGTCTCAAACAAACTCTGGCATATACTGTGTTTTGTTTATTTTTCGTTCGATGATTTTTCTCTCTCGGTACAGTATAGCAGCCAATAGAAAATTAAAATAAACGCATCTCACTGCTGTCATCCGATGAAAATCAGATTCATCTCCGGCCTATACATATACACACGTGTATAGTTATCTCCTAGTTTCAACCCGTTTCTCAAGAGAGAGAGAGAAAGAGAGTATAGTGGAGGCTCCGTGACAGGGTCACATTCGCGTTATCGAGGAAGAGAACGAGGAGGCGTATAGCGCGCGTGAAGATAAGACTGATAAGACGAGAGAGAGTCTTATTAGAAGGTGCGCGCGAGAAAATCGATTTCACGCTGGAGTGGAGTGAGAGTGAGAAAAAGCAGCTGCAGAAGACAGGATGAGGGGTTTGCAATATGCGAGAAAGAGAGGGCGTGGAATTTTTCACAAGGGGATGCTGTTGATATGAGATCTGCGCTTTGTAATTATATCTCAACAAAGTTTTCGTAATTTACGTGTAATTATTTAAGCAGCCTCCTATATAAAATCGGTGAGGATATACATCACGGATTATTTTCTTGTATTTTTTGTTATAATCGAATAAAATATCGAGAATGAGGATAGAGGTGCAGTGTATTGTCGGAAAGTTTTAATTGCGTGGGCGCTCCTTTTTCACAATACACACCGTCAGGAACAGAGTGTCTTGCAAATTCAAATCATTTTAACCTTGCAGCTCTTTCACATAACAGATAGAGAACACAAAGGAAGTCACGATTTTTCCACCTGACTCTCTACCCACCTACACACACTGACTCTTCGCCTCCTCCCTCTAATATATACGTATGTATATAATGATACCAACGCACGACTCGTCTGTACAGCCTATATATATATATATATATACACGTGCAGTATAGCCATCGATTGTCAATTAGTGGCAGCAGAGAGGGAGCGCGCACACGCTCGATACTTTGAAAAACTTTTTTCCCTCCTGCTTGCGCGAAATATATAGGCACAGGTTTCTTATCTGCAAAAGTTATATATTCGACGGGGGGGGGAGGAGTAAAAGAGAGGGCTCGAGGAAAGTTTCGCAGAAATACACTTCTACGCGAGAGATAAATCAGAAATCGTCTCTTCTGCTAGGAGAAAGAACTGCTGCGTAGTTGTATAACGTTCGGTAACAACAAGGGAGCGATTTACATTTAGTCGAGGAACGGTATAGGGTCGTCGTTTTAGATTTCTCCAGGATAACACATTTTACGGCTCTCCTCCACATATACCTATACGCTTCTTTTTTTTTAATCTGCTCGAGTATTATAAACAGATCGATACTCGGGATCGTCGTCGTTATGCCTCTGAAATATATTAAATTTTAACGCAAATCATTATAGCTACTTATATCAGAAGCATATTTCGGGCTAACGTGTTTGTCGCTTCATAAATCATCTATAACGATGAATAAAAGGCGCGTGTATAAGAGGCCAGCTGTCGAATTAAAATCCCATCCGAAACGGCCAATAAGCCGGCTCTAATCAAATATAGCCTATAATAATACTGCTATTCGGCATGAATGAAACGTCAATTTCCCTAATTCCTTTCTCTCGAGTATAGCTTTTACGCAACGCTCACACAGGCCTCATTCAAAAAAAAAGTCCTCAATGAGCAGCAGCGCTATACGCATAATCCTCACACGCCGCGCCCAAGATATAAAAAAAGAACAGCACACACCACACAGCCATTCACGCAGAGGAAAAAAACTCTAACACTGTATACGCGTGTATACTACGCAGGAAAGCTCTCTTTCTCTTGGCGGGGGAGGAAAGCACATACACGCGAGCCTCCAACACGTATCGATTCAATGTCAGCGACCGACCTCTTCTCCTCCTCTCCTCGTCTGCACAGCCTATACAGTCGGCGTCATTCAGTCTAGCAGCGGTGACCGCCCACATATGCCACTTGTTCTCCCTTATAATACTACTACGACTACTCTGCAGTTTCTCTTCTTTCTCTCGTGGACGACGAGTATAGCACGAGAGAAGGAGAGGATCAAATATTTAAACAAAGACTCTCGATATATAGCTTCTCGCACGCGATTTACCTGCGCTCTCTGTCGCGTGCTGGATAGCGAGGACTTTGTACTTTAGCTCTGCATGTCTCTGTTATTAGTTACCCTGGTTTAATTACGCCGAAGCTACTATACTGTATTTTTTTTTTTTATGAGATTCTGCTGAGAATGGATTTTTTTTTGTCGTATTTATTATTATTGTTGTTGCGGTGTGTGTATCGTTTTGTATAATATTGTGTGTGCGGGTTTTGGTGAATTGAACGCGGATCGAATTTCCCGCGCAATGTTTGCCTGGGGGGGCGATGAGCAATTATTTACAGGTCGCTTGCGTCGCGTTACAGTCATAATTGATACGCAGTTTGCGCGAACTTTCCCCGGCTGATCGACCGACGTGATTCGATTCTCTACGTTGAAAATGTGATCAGGAGACGCGTCGCCTATTATTCTCCTATGTTATTATATACAGTGTGTTGTTGTAGTAAAAAAACACAATAATCGCATTTTTTTCGTTCATTTCCTTCGTTTATTTTTTCTCTTTTATGCACAGTTTTACAAATCGGTCTCGCTCTTCAATTTTTATCAAGCAAATCTCTCCTCGCGTAGACCAGCAGCAGAGCAATAAAGTCATGGAAACTAATATATCTCACGTTTAGATCAAATCCACCCGCTGCTCTACTTTCTCGCGAGAATCGAATTAGACGCGCACCGGTGCAGAAAGAAAGAGAGATGAACACGTGTATATATATATAAAAATTAAGTCCGTGGTCTATGCAGCCCTCATAAATAATGCATCAGAAGCTGTCCGAGAGGGTGTGGAAAAGCATCTAATACGGGTCCATTCATTTTTTTTCTTCACTCCTGAGAGGAATGATAGGTGAGGGAACGAAGGCTTTTGTATATATGTGTGTGTGCGCGTGCGCGTGTTTGTAAGCGAAGTGTGTGACGGATGGTACGTGACGCTCTGAATGGGGCGTCTGCATTTTTCATGCCGGATATAAGTAATTGTGCTGCTGTATTGCTTCTTTTTTTTCTTATACATGCACGGCGTTTTGTCCGTGTATAGAGAGAGAATGGAAATTTTTCACGCGGGATTTCGTCGACGAGACGGGAGAGACACGTATAATAGAATGCCGTGATGACGAGAGAGAGATTACAAGCGATTAGAGTTTTTTTCTTGTCCGATCAGATGCAGGAACGAAATATAAATGCCTGATGGTGTAAGGAAAAGCCTGCATTGTTAACGAGAGTCACCTTGCTCCGAATCGTCGAAAGAATTAAAAATAAAAAGTAGTCGTAGCCAACCGCAAGAAGTTTCGTATTTTCTTAATTCTTGATAAAGCTCTTAAAGCTCCCGCAGCAGCGGCTTATGTCACTCCCTCTTAGCCGTTGTGTTCCACTTTCTCTCAAGACACTACTGCAGCAAACAATTTTCAAAAGTATATACGATCGAAGTATAATCCTCGTAAAAAAGGTGCGAACGAAAGCAAATTAAGTCATGCCAAAGAAAACCGCCAACAAAAAAAAGAAGAAGAGCTTGCGCTCGGGTTAATTTGCAAAGCCAACAAAGTTGCACGTATATATTCGCGAAGCGGATCAAAGAAGACCTTAAGCAAAACCGCTGCGCCCGGCGTTGTTTCTCGACGACGCGACACCTCTTTGTATACACGCCCATCTTTCATAAAGCAAGTGTGCTATATATATACCGATTGAACCCCCGCGCGAGAGTAGAGAAAAGGGAGCAGTCAAGTAATCGTCATTGATTAAAATACGGCATACCTCAATGGGACACATCTCTTCGGAGTGGAAGAAAGAATCGAACTTTTCGCGGAGGGTGTGGGGGAGAGAGTTTGACCTGAATTGGAGGCGTGGATGGATGGTTTTCCGAGTTAATTAGGGATCGAGAGTTGAATTTTTTATTCGCTGCTGCAGAAGAGCTCGTCCTCTTTTTTTTTGTAATTAGAATGTATTGCCAAGTGGTTCTCTCTCTCTCTCTCTATGTTTCTCTTATACCGTTCTTTCAGGGGATGATTAAGTTTTCGTCCACTCGATATTTCATCGAGAACGACGAACGAGGCTGTGTCCAATTCATTTCTAGATCATCACTTAGTTTAAAAATATTCCGACTCGCGGCGTAAATAAAGCCGAGTTCATTAAAAATACACAAATACGCCGCCGATCGAGAGTTTTCTCTCATTTCAAGTTTATATATAAAAATATCGATAACGCGGTGTATTTAAAAAGCTTCGCCTATAAATATTTCCCTCTTATAGGCATGTAAACCGCGCGATCTATGTATATCCTTGAAAAAAAAATACATCTAATCCCGTCCGAAAGGTAAACACACAGCAGCACACACCCCACAAACCAAAGTCGAGTGGACTAATCCTCGCAGCAGAGAAATATTTATAAACACACGCGACAACACCCTCGACAAATCCTTCTCCCGCAACGTTTAAAAAAGAAATAGTCGACCTTGCGATAAATTAAATAAAAAAGATAAAAAAAAAGAAACAGTCGGCGGAAAAAGGCGGAAGCGTAATCCGCACACGCGGAGTAAAAAACAAGCCTCCGGAGAGAGCCTTAATTTGCGCGGGCGCGCGGGGATGAGGGCAATTTTTCGCGCGCGACGAAGGAAACATCTATAAAACATCCGTATATAGCGGGGGCGTAGGATCTGCGCTAGGGATGGGAGATTGGAAGAGGGAAGTGGCGTAAAGCGCGTGACCCAGAGAGAACGTCTACACAGTGTGACGGAGGGAGAAAGAGAGAGAGGAGACTGGGGTGGCTTTTATAACTCTGTGTGCGTGCGCGTGTGACTGGATTTCTTAAAGGAACATCGCTGCAGAATATTTTTTTCGTTAAACTTTTTTTTCTTGTTTAACAGTATTTCGTAAATCGCATTTCAGCAACGTTTATTCATGCAATTCGCCAAAATACATGATACCCCCAAGAGCATCACGTTCGAATTCAGTCCGAAATGGAGTATATTAATATTTGCGCTCGATTCGCGGTGGCTGTCTCTCTGCTGCTATACCCCAGGTGCGGAGCGAACGCAACTCTTTTTTTCCCCTTTCTCCTAAACTGAATTATTCAACCGCGCAAAGGCGAGCAATTTGCCGCTCCAAGGAGTCTCAAAAAAAAGATAACGAAAAGTACTCGCGGAGATAAAGAGAGAGAGTGTCAGAGTAACTCTGCTTCTGAGAAACCGCGACGACGTATGCACTGCTCCTTACGTAGGCGGCTTGGGGGTTGGTCTATATGATGTCTATATATGCACACCCCCACATGTGCATTCTATATATAGCCGCGCGTGTCGAGCCTCGCAATAGACTGCGCGGAATCAAACATCAGAGTGCCTTGTTTTTTTTTAAGTTTTATTCTCGACGTTGAAAAGTTTAAAGAAGCTTACTGTGTGTGTGTGGGAAATTTAGCAGGAATCCGTTCGCGTGCGTTACTATCAACATTTGAAAGGAGAGAGAGTGACTTTTCTGAAAAAATTGCGACGCCCTTTTATTCTCTTATTTTCCAATAGGTCCCCGGCTTCAAACCCGACATTAATCAAAGTTTGCGCGCGTTATGAGTATATTAAAGTTATCGATTCGCACTCTCGGGTATATCGATAAAATTATTTATGCCGAGAGGAAATGAAATTCACGCGTCACTCTCGACCAACTCCTTTGTACGTTAACTTTTGATTAGCACACATCAGTTGTCGATCGAATATAATATATATGATATCCTACGTGTGCGATTGCGGCTGACCACATCTTGGTATTTCTACTAATCGACATCTTCTTCTTCTCTTTTTCAGACTCTGCACGCTGACACTCACACGACTGGTGATCTTACGGCCTTTAGGCGCGGACTTGGCTTCCGTCAGTATCGCCGTCAAAATGCAGAGCTCGAAGCGCACACTGCGCTCGAACGAGATGGCCGTACCACCGGGTGGTATGCTCGACACCGAACTCGAGCTTCAATTCGCTCTGCAGTATCCGCACTTTCTCAAACGCGACGGAAACAAACTGCTAGTGCTGCTGCAGAGGCGCAAGAGATACAAGAACCGAACGATGCTTGGCTATAAGACTCTAGCCGAGGGGGTCATCAATATGGCACAGGTGAGGCTTTCTTTTTTTTTTTTTTTTTTTTTTGAGGTTCGTTAAGGCCGATTGTTGAGGACTGATCTCATGTGTGTCAGCTGATGGAGCTTTTGAGGATTTTGTGATTATCTATAGTGATATACATTGCTGCAGTTATCTACACATTATATTAATTTGCTTGCCATACTTTTTCTTTTGCGTGTTTCGGACCATCCGAGAAAGTGAATTTTTTTTGCTTGTATTTTCGAATAATTTATTTTCATATTTTGTATGATGATAAGTTTTGTTTATATTTGTGCAGTTATATAGCTGATATTCATTGCGAGTGGTCGCAATAATGCTTTCTGCTTTTCCTTTTACTGCGTTCGTCAATTTTTTTTTCCGCGTGTACATTAACTTTTTACGATCTCTTTCAGCTCAGTTTTATCGCTGTTGCGTCACGAGTTATGGACTTTGTATTCTATACTATGATTCTTTTTCGCCTTCTATTTTTTTTATTTAACGCAGTTTTTTATATTTTGAGAACAGTATGTGAAAATGTTAGAAAAATAACTAATTTTGTCTGTAAAGATCTAGAAACTGCACATTTCATTATTTCAACGTTTTTGAAGCAATGTCAATATCAATGTTAATCAATATCCAAAATAAGTAGAGCATAATAACGAGCTTGAAATAACGTATTTTTCATTTTCATTTAATACGTTTTTATATGGTAGTATCCGTTTATTTTGCAGAAAATCGAGAAATATCTCTAGTGCATCGATTTCAGTCTGCGCTTGAGCAATTTCAAATACAAGCTCTAAAAGCATTAAACGACAACGATTATCATTTCTTATCGAGCGATGCTTTTTCCAACGGAAAATATTAAACACTTAATAATTTGCATTCTCCTTAGGGAATCGATACTTTGCTATTTTGTCGTAACTTCACTGCATTAAAATATAGGTCAGACCGCGCATTCGATTAATTACGAAACCGTTCGTTCGACAATCTCAATAAAGCGGCTCGATCTGGTACACTGAAAAAACAAATTTACCATTCGCTTGGGCTTAGAAGCATCTTATGAAAGCATAAAATTTTCCTATGGTTTCATGATATAAGCCTTTTTATTTCCGCAAAGTATCTACTTCACTTTATCTCAATTAAAAACGTTATATTAAATTGAAAAATCGAAGCAATAGATGGAAAAATCCAATTACCATTTTATCCGTTTGAGCGTTAAAAAACTCGAATCGATTCGCGCTATTATTTTTTCAATTTAACTGCGATTCCACACAGTGCCCTCTCTGTTTATTTTCACAACTCTCTCGAAAAAAGCAATTTCTATATAGCATTGAATAACAAAATCACGACTTTTTCAGGTACTGCAGAAACAAATGGACCTGGAGTTGGAGTTGGTTTCGGACAAGGCCGAGAAGTACGGCGGCCACTCGCTGGCGCGCGTCAACGTCGTCGCGCTGAGCAGCCAGCCGGTGGACCACGACAAAAGACTGATGAACGACCCGAACGAGCGCCTGTGCCAGGAGTTCAGCGACGAGGAGGAGGAATTCAGTTCGGAGGGCGAGGCCGAAGGCAGCGATAGCGAACCCACCCTCGAGGTGCACCGCAGGAAAAGCCGTACCAAAATGCCGGCTAACGCGAGGGTAAGCCCCACGACCTTGTCCCACGTGGGCTCTAAAAATATGACACGAGAGAGAAACCAAGAAGATAATTGGTTATTCTGCTAAAGGGTGCGGGACCTTGAGATGTTTCTTGTAAAACAAATCAGTTTAAAATTCAATTATTCCACCACGGCAATTAGGCCAATTGCTCTTTGGATTTTGCGGGAATGACAATTCGTCTCGTTCCCTCAAAATGTCAAGGGCAGGAGAGATGAGTTTACTTAATAAATACTGTATATTATTCAAGGCACAGCAGTAGCAGTCAGGCGATGCCAGAATGTAATTTAATTTGCTTCTTGCATTTTTGTGTGATTTCAGCAAAGGAATTTAAAACAGAAATTTATCGCTCTATTAAAGCGGTTTAGGGTTTCCGAGGAGTTGGAACACGATCAAGAGGAAATTAGTCAGAAAATATCAGGTTGGTTTAATCAATATCCCTCGCGCGCACGTATCGACTAAAACGAGCTTTTGCTCTATCACGTTTCCGGGTGTCTTACGTACATATACGTACTCTCGAAAGAAAAATATTCTGTCGAGCTTCGCGCTTACCAATATCGCAGAACAATAACGCCAGCAAACAAATGGACTAACCGCTTGGCAAGCTAGACAATTCCTCAATCAACAGAGGGAGAGAGAAAATATACAGTCATATTCCTCGCCTCGTCGTCGTCGTCGTCGTCGTCGTCGTCCAGCCGCGTCGCGAAACTATCCGGCACTCGACTCCAAGCGCGATAACTGCATCGGGGAACAGTGCAGCATGCATCCCGTTGCATTATTCATCGCGTGTTGTCTGACTATACGACGATCGTCAATATAATGAATATTTTGCATTCAGGTGGCGAAATGGAAATCGAGGAGATGTTCGACGAGCTGGAAGACCTGTCGGACAGCGGACCGGAACTGGACACGATGTCAGTCAGCAGTACGCCGAAGCCGTCGTTGCGCCCCTTCTTCAGCTCTAGTCGCTCCCTCCTCGCTCCCCCGCACTCCGGTAAGTCCTCAACTCTGATCGATATACACACGATCATCGTGCAGAGTTTCATCGTACAATCATTGCCAGAATATTATCGTCTATTCGTTTTTTTTTTTTTTTACTTTTTTGTATACCTCTTCTCGTTATCTCTCGACTCTCATGCTTATACATATTGTATACATATACATATTATATATATTTATAAATATACTCGAGTGGTCAAATTACGTACAACGGTACATGTATGTCGTACTTTGTTCGCTCAAGTTGTTCATTCGCAAGTATAAAAGTATTTTTTGACATAAAACGCGTTCATCATAAAGCCGAAGATTTACAATCGCCTGAATTCTGAGACATTAGATTACGATGTAAATAATCTGTCCTGATAGTATAAAGTATGGCGATTCTAATCTGTAGTAATATATAGACGTCATTTATTTCATGTAATTTTGTAAATTAAAAATTGTTGAAGAATTTCAGTTTAACAAAATCTTGCAGCCCAAACTTGTTGACATTTTGGGAAAACGGCATGTCGTAATGGTTGAAATTTTTATAACTATCTTATTAGATCAAGTTGAATTTACATAATTTGTTTATATCAGTAATATATTTGAAATTTGGAAAATTTCCGTTTGAAGCCAATTTAAAAGCAACCGATGGTTATATCGTTGAAATCTTCAAACGGAAGTTTCTGTAGGCTCACGTGCATCAGTTCAAAAGTATATTATTCTTGTTTATATGTGGTTTGGCTTATGCTGTGTTTTGTTCGTGTTACGCATTATTATTTTAATACTTGCAGTTACATATTCAAGTAGTATTTTACGAAAAATCATTTAGACTGCGGTATTATTATATATATATATTTTTTGGAAGTGGTATACAAGTAATTTATACGATACTAGCTTTTTGAATCAAATCAGTTTCATATATTTACTTTGGAAAAATGTGTAACGCGCTCATTGTAAAAATGTTTATGCTTTAAATTGAGTTACGTATTTTTCGCAAAATTTATCATGTATAATACGCGCTGAAATTGGGCATATAATTAAAACACAACATTAACATGTAAACCTTGAAAGTACTTTCTGTTTTATTGAGAAATATTAATAAAGACTTGTATCTATATCACAATATTACCAATAGAAAATATCTCTTAATAATCCATAAAGTTTTTTCAAGATCTGTAAACTGGGTTGTAACGTTATACGTAAGTAACATCAAAACTGACCAAAGCGTTTAATATTGTAAAGACCTTAAAAGGGGTTTTTCAGTTTTCTTGGAGAATGAAATAATGATCATCTTAAAGCTTCCTTCTCTCGAAAGCTCTGACTCCAGTTTTTATAGAATCAACTTATATTTAAACCTCCTTTACATAAGTGGTGGATTTCGTGTACGTAATAAGTTTTAAATGAGCCTTCACTTAAACATGATTCTAAACCAATTTTTGTAAAAGCACTGCTCATGCCATGGATATATACGTATAACGTTACAACCTTCATGTCTCACGAAATTCAGTTCATATAAATATAGGTAGCGCAGGGTCAAACTGGAACGGATCCACTTTTGAAAATGCGTCCAGCTCATTTATGTAAAACGTTTGCAAATTGGATGAACTCCAAACTTTTATTTCTTTGCTGTATAAGCTAGCGCAACTCGAGCATAATAACAAATAAGATCCGTAAATCAGATCTTTTTATCACAAGTTTCTAGAATTACATAATTTAAATAACTCATTGCAGTTCCACCTTGACACTGCGTCTGCCGCACAACTTACACAAAGCAACAAATTTACACGAACATAAATGATGCCGCCAAAGACACAATAAACGAATGCCCATAAGACGCATTGAGCCGTATGTACACATACATATAGCATATAATAAGAGAGAAATAGACACAAACACAGACACAGAGAGTCCGATGAAAAAGAAAAGTCTGCGAGAAAACGTTAGAGAGGCCCGCGAGACAAAGACAGCGACAAAAATAAAAGAAACGAAAACTAAGTGAAAGTCTGGTGGGTTGGCTTTGCACTGTTGCATGGTACGATTCGATAGTAGTAACCAGCGAGGAGACTGGAAACAACTCGGTGGCGGCGTCAGCCGCTCAACTCGCCCCCGGCCAGCCCAAGGAGAAATCGCGTGTCGGACACACGACCCCAGGTACGTAGATACGAACTGATAGTTAACGTCTAGCCGAAGCTCACGCGAGTCGATTTTGTGAACGCCTGTGCATATATGTATTATACTATACTATAGCAGTGCGCTCGCGTCGGGTGTGATAAAAATGTTACCAGTATGTATATACATATGCAACGCGATCGTCTAACGAGAGCGTGATACCTCGAGAGTTTTGTGAATGAGTGGATGCTTGACTTTAGTGCACACCTCCTCTTCTGTTTTTCTCTTCTTTATTATTCGGGCCTCTGTTGTATCGATTTGGAAGCACGAGAGCTGCTTTTGTTCAAGACAGAACGCTAACGCTTATTGAAAATGTGATTGACCATTATGGTTCTACTTTTAACTTATGAAGTTTCTTGTTTTTTTTTTCTCGAAACGTAAACTGTTACAAGTGAATAATTGGACTGTTTTATAATTGCTCCTCGCGAGGAATGTCCATTAGCCGATGACGTTAATTGGATTCGTGAGTCATCTGAAGAACTATGCCCATAATTCAATTATGCGTCTTTCCGCTGTCTCGCTTACTTTTGAAATATATTATTATTACCCATTCAAAGTCGCAATAACGCTCCTTCAGACTGAAAAGGTCATTATGTTACCAAATACGTACATGCGAGGTAATATCAGCTCTTTTATACTTTCAGATTTGGCAAGCTATCAAATTAAACACAGGGCGTTTTCCCCCCTCCCCCCTCCTTCGTTTAAAAGTCACGACTCTATATTCTCGCGAGTTTCATTAACTTTTATAGACTCTTTGGTATAAAAAGACAGTAAATATTTGCGCGATCTCGATCTTAGTCTCTCCTAATATTTATAATTCTTTACTATGCTCTCAGTGTCGCCTTCAAATTGTCTACAACTCTCGCTTCCAAATCGATACACATAATTCATATTCTTCTCAACTGGTTTTCAAGCACAAAATTACAATCTTCTCTCTTTTTTCCCTTTCAACCCTTAGTTACTCTCTTTCTGTATTTTCTGATCTAAGTACAGGGCGTTCGATGTGAAATTCCGAGTATATAAACGCGGTAGTTGCTCAATATAATGTAAAATCACGAGAATTTAATTAAAAACACAAAACCTACTTTATGAGCAACCAATTATACCTTTCCCACGACGACTTTCCGCGTGAACACCTTCTCAGAATCGCGCGTTATTGAATCGATCTCGAAACGACATTATAATATACTGTTAAAATTCTCCATCTACAAAAAGACATGACTAAAAGCAATATTTCATTAAACCTATAATAACAGGCTACTCTTGGACGGCGACTGGCAGCGTCAGTAGGAGATACGACGAGCAGTAGCTAAGGGTTAAGAGAGCAAAAGAGAAAAGAAAAGAGCGAAAGGAGACGAGAAAGAATAAGAAAGACGGAATAAATACTAATTCGCTCGGAGCGATTGAGGAGAGGTCGTCCTATTGATGAAAGACAATTTTGTAGATTGGAGAAGAAACTCTAGCGGTTGATTGAGCTTCAAGCCAAAGAGAACGAGAGAGAGAGAGAGAAAGAAGAAGAGTAGTCTTCTGTTACCTATACACAAGATCGGTCGGTCTCGATGCTCAGAGAGTACGTGAGCTGCCTCCGGAGGGACAGAGAGAAGAAGCGCAAAAGCTCCACCTTTCTCTCTCTCCGCGAGCTTTTACGAGCTGCGCGCACGGATATCGACTGGTACGCTTCTCTCGCTCTCTCTCTCTCGTTCTCAAGCTTTTCCTCGTTGAGCCGCCAACACACACAGAGGAGGCTCTCTCGCTCTTCTCCTTGCATTTACCGGAAAGGGAGCCGCCGTCGTTGCCACAGCATTGTTTCGCGCGAGCTGCAGCTCGCGAGGGAGAGCTTTTAATGAATATACATCGAGACGTGTCAATTTTCGAGAAACGAGAGCTGGATATACGTATGCGAAGCCTTCTCTCATTCATGGCTTTACTTTTTTTTTTTTGCTTCTGCGTGATGCGATTGTTGTTATAGATTTATCGGTTATTGGAATTTCGTTGATGATGATTATCGATTTTTCTCGTTCTCTACTGTCGAAATGAAACTGCTCTGTTCGAGTTTATTAATGTACGCTGCAAAGTTTTCTTGCTATTTTTTTTATCTGCTTTGAAATTGGCACGTATATTGATCGTACGCATCGGCTCTCTGAGTATGTAGAAGAAAGAAACGTTACTGCCACAGACCAAAGTGCAATTACTATACTTGTTATTATGAGATATTTATTGTAAAAGAATTATACAAACGAAAAAAAGTCGAAAACAAAAAAGAATATGCTTTCACACGTTCACACCTTTATATAGCTACTACAGAAGAGCAAATAAAGTATCTTGGAAATCTCGACGCCTTTGTACTTATTTTTTCTGTCTGTCTGTCTATGTCCGTCTATGTACTTACAATGAAATCGCGAGTGCGCGTGATGTGCTTGTGAGCGAGTCTATATGTGTGCCTCTCCCGCAGAGAGTAGATCAAAATTGATGATAACGGAAAAAAGAGAGTGCGTGCATGTATGCGAGTGTGCAAAGTGTCGCCGTCTCTCTCTCTGTATTATCTCCCTTTTTTTCTCTCTATTTTTATATATACCTACTATATATACTGTACTGAACTGTATTACTGCTCCCTTATATACTGTTCTACCCTCTCTGTCTCTCTCGCTTTCATGTTGTCTGCCGCAGACTCTCTCTGTCTACACTTATGTACGTACGTATTCTTTTATTCTCTTGAATTTTTTCTATATACCTATTTACTCATTATATAGTGTCGCTATGCGTTGCTATATACCGCTGATGCCGAGTTTGCCGCCGCTTGTGTTTATATAGTCAACAGCTGATCTCTGTGTCTTCATTTGCCTTTGTTTTCGTTATTATGTATTAAACTCTGTTTAAGTTTCTTTCTTTATAATCGCATTTTTATCAGTTCACCGACTGTACATCACCTATACTTTAGTATATCACACCGAACAGCAGCGGCGACAAGTTTCAATTGTGAGAACCAATTTTGTTGACGACGTCTCTATATTTTATTTTCATTTCAATCTTCATCACTTTTGTTATATAATTTTACAGCTTGTAATATGAATTATTATTAATTTTGCATAAATTACGAAAAATCGTAGAAATTTTCATTGAGTTAGATTCTGCTGCAATAAGCTCGATATGTTATTATCATTATTATTATTTTTATTATTATGCACCTTGTCATTCGATGTTCGTATGTTATAACTGAAAGCCAATGATTAACAAGCACTCGTTAACCTCAGCAAGTAGCGAGCCGAAGCAGTTCTTCACTTCACTCTTCATTCACGTCGTAAGACAAAGTACAAGATTTCTCCATTCAAAGACACTCCATTCCACTCAAGTTTCATTCACTTATCTTCGAGCACATATATACAACACACACACGGCTCCTAAAAATTTTCAAACTTACTTTCCTCCTGGCCGGATAAAGTGACTTATTCGTTAATTCTGTTGGAAAAATTGTGCTCTCTCTCTCTCAGCTCTATACATCAAAGCTTTAATTTTAAAAATCAAGCAGCCGAGTAATTTTCTGTAAGTAGATAGAGTCCGGCTGTGGTAAGACACTCAACGCAGAGCTTTCGCAGCACAATCAGTATACTCAGCAGCTACGAAGCTATGAGCACGAAATTTTTCCAACAAAAGAAAAAAACTTTCTCGTGCTTTCGACTCTTCCTATATCTCTTTCTACAGTACTGCCTCTGCACACTATATATCTATATAAGTATATATACACACTCACACTGTGTCTTCACGAACTTCTCTCACTAAAAGCGCCGCAAGGCATCAGAGTAAAAGAAAAAGAAAAAAAAAGACAGCAGCGAGAAAAGAACGAAAGAGAGTGAAAAAAATACAAGCTGCATTCTAACGGTAGCGATCTGTTTGCAAACCCTGGGGGGGCTGTTGCAGAGCGCGGCGTGGACCGGCAGAGCGACGACAGCTCGCGCCGCGCTGACAGCGACTCGCACGCGGAAAACTGGACGGACCACGAGGCGAACGATCCGGCGCCGAATAACGCGCTCGCGGGTTCGCCGCCCAAGACAAGCAACGAGCATCAGCAGCACAAGGAGAAAAACGAGGCCGGAGACAGAAAGAGCAGGCTCTTCGCCAGGGACAGGGGCACGCCCGGAAGCAACAAAACCAAGAAGCACAGTCTCAGCGTCGACCTCAAACCCGCCAGCGATCTCAATAACTCCGAGGTCAGTGTGTTATTGTACAAACTTTTATTACACGTAAAATTGTAATGAGCTTATATAAACGTTTTGTCTCCCTCTCTCTCTCCATTTCAGCCGAGGAAGGCGTTGGTGGAACAGCTGAGCCGTGTCCTGCCGGACGATTCCCTGCCGGAATCCGTAGCCCTGGTGTCTCTCTCCGATCCCGGAGGTGCGGTTTTGGCAGCTAGGTTACAGGAGCGCAATCTACGCGTGCTCACCACGGCCTCACCCGCCGACGTCCGCGCGACCTTTACGTGTCTCATTGCGCGGATACAGAAGTTGTGAGTACAATAGAAGTAATACGCTGTCAGTTTTTCGAAAAGAAAAAGAAATATATTCTAAAGTACGATCGAACGAATCGCAGCTGCAACAGTTCGGCCAAGCCTCCGGCGCCTATCAAGGTGGTGATAGCGGGTGGCGACAGCTTCGTCAATACGGTGCTGCGCCACTACGTGGACCTGCTGAGCTTCAGGCCACCCGACTGGATGCACTACCTGCGCTTCCTGGTGGTGCCCCTCGGCTCGAACAGTCTCTCCAAGTATCTGGCCTCGATCGACGCGAGGTACGCCCTGCTCTTCGGCGACGAGTGGCGGGAGCTCGCCGAACGCGAGGGAGCCAATGCCAGCGAGAGCGCCGCAAGGGTGGTCGAGTACCTCGCGTCGTCCGGGACCACGCTGCAGTTACCCATCGCCGAGGCTATGGTCACCTATAGGTCAGTTGTGGATGAGAAGATTAACAAAAGTTTCGATGTATGCGATTGTTGACGTAATATTGCTCGCTCGACAGAGAAACAGACGACAGCAGTCAGATTTTCGTGCCGTTCGTGAACGACGTGCGCGTCGGCTGTCCCGACAGTAGTGCCTCCGCCTCGGTCGATCTCGACGAGGGCGGCGTCACCACGTCGGGCTCGCCGCCGTCGCTGCCGCCGGCTTCGCTGCCGCTGGGCCCGCCGCCCGGTCGGCTCACACCGCCGAGCAGCCCCAACGTCGGCCAGCCTCGGGACGGCTGGGAGCCCGTCGAGCTTCAACTCGACTACTGGGGCAAGCCCGCCCTCGGCGAGAAAGGCAAGAGCTCGCTAAGACAGGCCTTCAGAGTGCTGCACGTACAGAGACTACCGGCGTTTGGTGAGCCGCCCGGACAAAGCCTATACATGAACTACCTGACCAAGGAGAAGAAGCAGAAGAGTCAGTATTTTAATTTTTTTTTATTTTTCTCCGACATTTTCGGTGGTCGTACTTTTTTCGCGCTTGCAACTTGAACCTCGTGCGTTTCTTTCAGTAATGAGGCTTGGCAAGAAGAAGGAGAAGGAAAAAGAAAACGAGCCAAAGAGTCAGCAGGTCGACGGTGTTACGCGGCTAATATGCTCGGCCAAGACTCACAACATTCCACTAAGAGGTAAAGTCGACATCTTTGCTTAAGATTTTATGCGCTGCATGTGGAGGATATACTATCGAGTGTGCAAGGATTCGTAAATAATTTTAAAAATCTAAGCTGTCATTGTTTATTGACGCTCGCATCAAGTAAAACAAAACGTTTACATCTGAGCATGCAGAGGAAGATTATTTTCCAACTTTTATCGCCAAAAAGAAACCCAATCTTTGCAAAGTTTCAAGAATTTCTATTTTCCGACCGAATCGCTCGATATCGAAGCCTCCACATGCACGTAGAGAGCCACGTGTGCGCCCGAGCTCATGCTATATATCAATTCGCTAAATCAATGTTGTCTCTGAAAACACGCTGCAGTGAGCATCGACGGCACGGAGTGGTACGGCGTCAAGTTCTTCCAGCTGTCGGCCCAATGGCAGACGCACATCAAGAACTTCCCGGTCGCGATGCTGGCCTACAACTCGCAGCAGCAGTCGCCCAGTCTCACGTGAATCCCCTTTGCCATCGTCGTCGTTGTCGTCGTGTCTGGCATTTGAGAAGAAAGAAAAAAGTAAAGAAAAATATAGCGACCAGACTACGCAAGTACACTTGTTTAAGCGTGTACGTATATACACATATCCGATAACCTTCGAGTTCTTGATCCATATGTGAAAGACTCGGCGTAACGATAGGCGAGGTATGCTGCTCGCTGGTGGACATGTTGATTTGGTGATTTGAAGTTAATAGGATTCCGGTTGTTTGAGTGACAGTTTCTTGTGAGCTGTAACTATTATTTTTAAAGTGATAGAAGCAGTAGTATTAAAGTAATTTATTTTTTAATTTTAAAAGTGAATTATATTTTGTGGCACTGTTAAAAGAGAAGGAATAAAGACAGCGAATACGCAAGTATTTGTTTTAAAGAAACTGCTACTCAAACACACGAAAAACTGAATATTTTAAAAACTAGATAAAATATATCTCTAGATAATACATACAAGGGACGTGTGATGAGAATTGTTCTTATGATACAGTAAAATAGACGAATCTATATAGTTCTAAGAAACATTCAAGTATTTTACTATGATTTAAAAACATAAACTCAGAAAGTTGCGTTTTTATAAATTCTGCATTAGAATATTTCTAACAACATGAATTTTACTCATCAAAAAGAATATTTACTGAGTTGAATAACAAATGCGTACTAAATAACTTTCTATGTATGAAGACACAAAGAAAGAATACTTCAAATACCCAAATGCTGTAATAATATAAAAGAGCATTGTGATTTTATATTCAAGCAGGATCTAATCACTTGAGAAACCAACTCAAATTTTTTATACTTGACTCTGTTGGTTATGGATATGTTCACTTCTGATGTGTACTTGATTCTTTTAAAGGCGAAATTTCCTAGGCGACTTTTATAAGGATATTTAAGATAAAAGAGACGAAGCAAAAAACAAATAGTTCTCGTCTGTAAATAGTAAATTCTATTTGCATATCGAAAGCGATTGAATGTACAGTCATTATCGTTAAGTTATGTTCCTAAAAACTGCGTTGCGCAGAATCAATAAGGAATCTTCTTATGTATATTTAAAATATATATGTATATTATCTGTGTATATTTCTATTTCAAAAAGTTGGCAAGAAAGATATTAGAGTCGTGCAATATTAAATAATATTGTTCTCAAAAAGCTCGATGAAGAAAGTCCAATTGAAAATGCAAGCAAAATCGTTTTTATGTTGGAGAAGTCTTTATTTTTTTATCATCGTTAAATGTGTCAAAAGTTTCTTATAAATTTTTTTTATATATTTCGAGCGCTATATAAAAGAAGAAGAAAAGGATAGACACGAAGTGTCGGTCGTGAGAATCGCCTGAGATTAAGACGCGACCAGCCTATTTCCTGTCGTTTACTTTTGATTCTGATTTATTTTTTCCATTAGTCATTAGTGTCCTTAGCAGCAAGTGTGAAGGCCAATTATTTATTCCGACAAATCTGTGAGACTTTACAGTAAATTAGATTTTAAGTAAGAATTAAGTATAATGCTGCTCCGAGTTATTTCAATAACCTTTTCGTCTTAGTGCGTATCTCTTTTCATTCAATTTTCAAATAGCAAATAAATATCAAAAAGTTTTGAAACCCATGTTTGTACAGGACGTTCAATGTACTATAGCGCGCGAGGCATCGTATAAAGTGATTCTTTTTTTCTTAATCAATTTCTTAGTTACGAATAAAAGAAACTAGTGACTAATGTCATTAACGACTGCCTAATGCCAAATTGACACAGCGTGTCTTCATTTTTTGATAAAATTTGTTAGATAAAAGATTCAATAGATTCAGAATATGTTGTACAATGAAGCAACAGTTCTTGCCAAACCGCTGATACAATTTTACTATTTAAAACCTTGGCTCAATTATCACTTTTCGCTAGTCCCTGGTTTATCTTAAACAATGAAGTCCTTTCTCTCCGTTTGTTATGCACAAAAGAATTGACTTGTCACGGATTGATTATATTAGAGGGATGAACTGAAATGCGTTGTATACCGATTTAAGCAAGTAATAGTTGTAGATACAAATTTGCTTTTTTAATAACTAAGATTTTTTGAGCTCAATAACCTTGTCGCTTTGAACTGTGCTTGTCGAAAGACTGCATTACTTTTACTTTGTTCTCTCCTGCGTTAGGGCTACTGGCTCCTAATGACCAGGTGTCGCTACCTGCCATGTATTTTTACATAATACTCAGCTGTCTTGCGCCGATGAACGCGAACTTATACTTGTAAGAGCAGATTTTCCTCGATATTTCATGTAATTTATTTGCTTAGCGAATCAAATGATGATAACAAAATACTTTTGATAAGATTTCAAACAATCCGTAAAGTGTACGTCGTTCTTTACCAATTTTATCAAGAGAAACTTTAACATTGGAAAAAAATGTTAACATATTTCGACTTCGAAGTAAGGTTGAAAATGTTAACAAAAACTTGACCGTCTGATTCTTTGACTTTTAATAATAGGATAAATCTGTTCAGTTCTAAGTTGTTTCGTCAATGGCTCAGCACAAAGCTTATCAACAGTGTGGAACGATCACAAGAAAGAAACTAGCATGAAGCATATGTGCACTCCATTGCACCAGGTTTCCATAGTCTGTCCCAGTGTGTTACAATTAATAAATAATTAAAATTTCAATCAGGAATACGCTACTGAGGTTATATGATATAGAAATCTTTGTATAGTATATACACCGTAATTTTCTTAAAATTAATCATTATAAAATTAATAAATGAGGGCATAACGAGCATTACAAATAAGTATCGATAAATCAGATAAAGCTTTTTAGATATGAAAATTACACTTGTAATTTCCCAATATAAACATAAAAATGGTATAAACATGCTATGTGCTTGGTAAACAATATACTGCAGTCGAGTTAGTAGTTTTCCAAAAGTATATTCACACAGTCTTACAACTTGTCAGCTGTATTGTGATTGCTTCATATAACAAGTTATTATGGACATAAAAAAAATTAATTTTAACAAAAATGCGGTGTGGAAAATAGAGATTCTTCAGTAACCAAACTCGCTTATCTGAGACTCAACTTCATGGTATTGTAAGCAGTATTTTTATTCGCAAAGGTAAAACAATCGCGAAAATGTCACCTGTGAGTAATGAGTATACAAAACGGTGCTCCGTTCTGTAAAAGTTCCTTGTTCCGTTTTACACTTGGGCACTGCAATAACACGAATTATTTGTGTCCGGGAAACGAATAAGTTCGTATGAAAATTAAAAAAAAAATGCTCTTGTGTATGTGTACAATACATATGTATAGCGATAATAATCTTTCCGGCTGTCCGTTAGAAGAAAAAAACATCCGTTTCGCGGTATGTTTCGTAGAGTAGCCTGAGCATTAAAATAAAAGCGTCAAAGAACAATAATATTAGCCATTTTTCTTCGCTAACTGAATAAGTAACCGAGAAAAGGAACGTATATAATTTGTTATATATGTTCGTCTGTATATTTGCAAAATTGTGAACAATTGTGAATAACTATTTTTCCATAATTCATCCAAAATTCAATTGAAAGCTATTTTTTGTTGAAGGCAATAAGTAATTTAATACCTTGTGACTTTAAAGAAAGAAACTTATGTATATATGAAATTATACAACTTTTTTCCGAAGAACAATTTAGTTTTATTCTTCGAATATACAATTCTAGATCTATATTCAGATTCTAATGAACATTAATTTTCGTAAAACGAATTTCCAGTTTCAAAACCGAAATAAAGCGAATAAAGAAATACTGTAGATACAAAACATTTATTTTCACGTTTATATAAAGCAAAGAAGGAAGTCAACTTTGCGCCTCGTCTCCTGAACAATTAGAGAAAAATACGATTTGTAATGGGAAAACGTACAGCGCCTCGTATACACATTGTCCGTACTTCCTTTCGTATTCTAGTCACTGCAAATGACGTCTCGTCTTTCAAAAGTTCGAAGTAACGCGAAAACTGAAAAAAATCCTACGGAACAAAAGTGCGTGTAGAAGGAGTGATAAAGTAATAAACTAATTGAAACGAATATGTAAACGTATTAAACGAATAAAATAGTTAGCGCGCCAAATCTGGTGCCGATACTTTTGTGCAAACACGTGTTTAGTAGAGACGATTCGAAGAAACTGACCGACAAAAATAAGCTTGTCACAATAATTAAAACAATATTCACGTAACGCATAAATATTGTGCGAAGCGCCACTGCAGAGTGAAAAAACCGAACAGGAATTAGTAGATGGTACGTTTGATCATTTGTAATAGAACTCTAGACGTCTTTATTGTGCTTACGCAAAGATGTCCAACTGTAAATGTAACATGTATATATACGATTCAAAAAAACAACAATAATGTATGGCGTTCGGTGATATCAGAGAGTTCAATTAAAGCAATTGGTTTTTCTTGTTTTGAAAAACCTCAGTGAACTGAAAGCTAGTATTTGTCTAAATTAAGAATAATTAGACTTGCTAAATACGTAATTCGAATGTACTCTTTGACTGAGATAGTAAGCGTACGAAGTTGGGAGAGCAAAAGCTAGTAAGCTTAGGTTAATTGAACTCTCCAATCATTGATGTAAGTAATAATGAAATACCTATATGTGATACATACTTTCTAATATAATGTTTTAATATAAGAAAAGATTATTGTTATTATTACGTAGGCAATATCTCGTGATCTAAACTGGGCTTGAATATTGTTTATTATAAATGTAAATTTTTTTGTTCATTTTACTTATGAAAATATTTAAAAGTTTATGACTAATTTATAAAGCTCAGATTGTTGAATAGATTTATTTATTTTTGTGTTATTTAACAACGAATCATAATTTCTGTTTGTTGTTTCTTAATTTAATCTTGACGTAACTTATTAATTTTAATCCATTTTTTTAATACTCTGGCACTGCAAACACGCCCAAGTTTAGATCACGAGAAAACAGGTAAGATGCGGTTGAGTAATAAATAGATCATAAACAAGAAATTAGTAGTATAACGTTCTAAATTGCAGTATGAGAACAGCCATCGAATCGAAGATGATAAATATGTTGTTGATGTTTGTAAGCTTGAAATATAAGTGTAACGCCTTTTCCAGTATTCTCGTTGTTTATCCCTAGACCAGTTACCTCTCTTTAACTTTCACTCTGATGCATTATTGTGTATATAAGAAAGGTCTGTAGAAATAATAACAACAATTTTCATATTAAGAGCCACATTTATTTAATGTTCAATAAAGAAGGTCGAAGTTGGTACGTAATTTTTTAAAGCCATTCATTTTTGTAATGAACATGTTTCACGGTACTTATTAATAAATTACAATTAATTTTCAAAAGTCTTATCGATTTTATTTGGTTAAAGCCGCTTGGTAAATATTTTAAAATGAATGACAAATGCTTTGACTATATAATGTATCATTGTGTATCATTAAAATAACTAATCGAGATAAAATAATGCAAGATTCTTTCAACAACTTGCAGCAGATATTTCAAACAATCTCGCGTTTTTAACTGTATGCATTAACAATTCGCATATAAAGCGCAGTTTTATGTATATTAGAACCAACGATTCTGTACTAAACAGCATCAATTTATCAATATAAGATTTTATAAGCGCACAGCGATATAAATCGTAAACGATTCACAGTAATAATATATCTCGCATACCTAATTACGATTGTGGAAATAAATATTTCTTTTCCTATAAAACTTTCAGCCTTATCAGCCTTATCTCGCGGATAAATAAGATACATGCACCTGGCAAAAAAGAGAAAAGAAAATAACGATTTAACATACATAACAAAAGATATTACGATCAAAAGAATCATAATAATCATAATAAAATACATAAATAATATAGCTTTATCTTTGTGTAACGATGAACGTGTTCCGTTGACACCATTCTGCTTAATTGATTTTTTTTCTTTTGGAAAGAAGGGTAACGATCGCGAATTCTTTAGTTATCCCTAGCTGCTACATTTAAATACTCAACTCTTTTTTCGTTTATTCTTACCTTATACACGGTTCACGCGCGCGAGTGTCGTTAGTCTCATCGATAAAGCGAAGCGTCAACGCGTCCACGACGCTTCGCAAGTATCATATTCTTTAGTTAGTTATATTATTTTGTTTCTTTTTCTTTCACGTATCACAGTGACAGACATCGAACCGATTTAAAAAATCATTAATTCATGTTACGGTGAATATAGCCGCGGGGTAGCGGAGAAAAAACAACCGGAAAATGTACAACGGTTATTTACACTGCAGCTGCCAAGAATTCGCATAGATTCGCGTTTTCGCAAAAGTATTTTTTATTCGTTATATATATACACGTGCAGACTGCGACGAAAGCAAAGACGCAAAGTATGCTTTTTATGTTGTTATTTGATTTTTTTCAAAATATCAAATTCAAGTAACTGAGAGACTACTAAATGACTAATATCAGTAGCCTTCGTCTTTCACTGTGATATAGATTGCCCTAATACTTACCTCGTAGCTAGAGAGTTCCATTGAAAACGATAGAGGCATACAAATTTTCGAAGCACACTGGTTTAAAATGTAACATACAAATGCGCTAATTCGCGAAGTAAATAAATTAATAAAACTGAATCGATGCAATAAATACGTAAGTAAATACTATCGCATATTAATACTTAATTTTAAGATATACAGGGTAAATAGTCTGTACCTCATTGACTTTGTTCAAAAAATTTAAAATACGTCGAGGCTTAATTTGCCAAAACATTGTCGGAACTATAAGTGTATAATACCAAAATTCACATCATGAAATCAATATCCTCATTCTACATAGCTTCAACATTCTCGGATTCCTCGTTAAATTTTGAGACCATAAAATATAATAAATAAATTATAAATATATAAATAACGATCAGACCAATTCTCCCAACAATAGTCTACAGCGCCAATAAAAATATCGATTTTTCGAACAGCGGCAAATATCAGTGCGTATCGTTCTCAATGGAAGCACCTCGATGGCGCGCTATCACCTCGTACGTCCAACCCTGCAGCAGTCACTCTTTCAGACGTACGGATGCAGAGCAAGGGCGCGACCGCGAAGACCCCGTTGGCCACCAACGCCGCCTTTTGGTATGACGTAGCCACCCGCATGTCGAGCCGTGCCTTCCTCCTCTAGGTTACCGTTGCTCTCGAGGAGGTCACGCAATGGCCAGCAGGCCAAGTGTCGTGATTTGCCATGACGTGCCAGCACGTGATAGCCTTGTCTGTAAAGTTCAATAAATTATTATTGTAAGTTTGATCATTTATGCTATAGAAAACATTGATGATCTTCTTAAGTTGTGCTTATTCATGACAATCTTTTTATTTTCTTTAAAACTTTACTCTCATTAGGAAGCATAAAATGAATTGTAAAGGATTGAACTACCTGGAAGAAATAAGGCCAACGAGTAATGCCCAATGTGATTTGTGTCCACGTTTCAGGCATGGAGCATGGTTAAAATCTGAATCGTATGGAATCAAGATCATGGCACCATGTGCAAGTGCGTGAGTTAGAGTATCTGGGCAGGTTTGCAAATCCACAAGAATATCAGGCCTGTGATCTGGTAAATGTTCAGCTGCAAGTGTGCCCATAAAGTCTACACTATAAACTTCTCCATGCTGAGTGAAACCACGAACTCTAGCCTCCGCTAAGAGCTGTCCCACAGAGACTGGCTTGGTGTATTCTTGTGAGGCCATTGCAAGTGCAACCAAACCACATCTATTAATTGTAACAAATAATAGGCCTATTTTTATTTGAACTTTATTGATTAGATGTTGTAAAATAATTAAAAACTGTACTCACTGAGGTCCATCTTGGAGAATCGGTTCTACCTGGCAGAAATATGTAACTTCTGCATCTTTCAGTTCATTTCTGGCTATCAATTTTTCTATTTCTGCTTCTGCAGAAGTCAGAGTAATCTTTGCCCACGGTGGAAGACTATCACCATCATTATCTGTTTTATCGCAAGATGGTGCCTCTGGCAAGTTTGGAGGTGGCGGAGGTGGTGCAGGCATTTCTTGTATGTGTTTGTGTGTGTGTTGAGGAACTCTCTTAGATTGAAATAGTTTTCCAAAAATAAATTCTCTCTGTGTAAGTATCAATAAACAATACTACGCACAGATGATTCTTTCAAACTGGTAGAATAGCCATGTGGTATAATCTTGTATTTTGGTGCTCTCCTGATTCCTCCTAAAATCAAAAGTTATACAGGCATGAAATTCGTGTAATACATTTTGTAAGATATGCATAAAAGAATGTTTGAACTTTTTGATATTCTTGTTATTATTTATATTCTTTGGAGTAGTTGAAAACTAAAAAGAGGTAGACTTCGTCTCAATATTTTTAGGAAAAATATTCAAGTGAAGTACACAAATTATTCTCTAAGAAATAACGAAGCTCTGAAGGAGTGTCAAATAAACTATTTTCGGAGCAAGCAATAATCCTAACAATAAATACCGAGGCACGCGAAGCATCACCGACTGAAATCAAATATCCCATCAGCAGCTAGACTCCTGTTAAAAAATAGTTTCCAAAGCCAACTCTCGGAGCGACTGTAATACGGAGAACAGGTACCTAACAATGGAAATCTAGAGCAGTGGGTAGGAGTATAGTGCTATCTCGCGACGTCTTTCTCTCGAGAGGCCTTGGGCAACGGGCAGAGGAATCAATCGCGAAAAGAAGAGGAGAAACAGTAGAAACTCCGATAACGAGAACTGCACGAATTATTACGCGAAATTATGAAACGCACGATGTTGAGACGAGGCTACACTCAAAACCTTACAGACTACATGTATAATAATATGCCGTCAGCGTGAATGGGCGTTATTCGCGAGACATGGCTTCTTTTTTCTCCATTACAGTAGTTATAATCGCGCATATGCGAAAGTATGTAAGTACACAGCGAAAATAAGGAGTATCGAGCACACGGCACTTATCGAATTCCTACTCGGATTTTCTCGAAAAAGCAACACGAGATAGTCATCATCTTCTTTTTATACAAATATATATAATATACTTAATAGAGGAGTAGTGGCTGAGGATGCGGAGGAAAGTCGATACTTTCGGAAAGGCAAATGTCATCGATTACCTAACGCCGAATATGGGGCGTAAAATACAACAAACCCTCTTCGCGGTACACCGTATCAGGCCATCTCGGTCACAGGAGTACGTACACAGCGATTATGTATACATTACGTACAACATTAGTGAGAGCCAGCAGCAGAGAGCGACAGAAGTATTGACAAACAACACACGAATCTCTCCCACGGTCGGATTCGACTTTTCCTTCTCCGTCTCCCCCGCGCGAGTATATTATAGTCGCGGGCCACACAAGGTTTAAAAATAGCGTAGTCGCGAGCGTCTGCCCTTTTTGTTCTCCGATGTGTAGATATATTATTGACACGATCGAGAAATATCCTGGACGAAAATGCGTAGACGGCTTCTGCCAGAAATTGCAAACAGTGTATTATTATTATACTTTACAGTACAGGGATAATAGATATATACATCGACAGGTTGATCTACTAACACTCTTATTATCTCCCTCTCCAAAGGCGAATACCTATATAGACAACAAGCTCCTTCGTCGATGTCCCGCACCGAATCGATCAATTCGCGAATTTCTTTCTCTCTTTCTTCTTCTATGTACAGAAAATAAAGCAGCGACTTTCCAGAGACAAGCACACGCGAACACGGACTATCAGAGGACGTCGCTCTGACTCATCGCCGCGACGACGTCATTATGTAATTTCGGCCTGTCCGTGGCTGCGACTCGCGACTCACTGACAAGCTGCCTCCCGAGAGAATGCAGCAGCAGCACGTGCGACGGACTGGACTTTTAACGATCGACTGCTTGCCTTCGTCTGCTAGACTACACTGGAGATCGCGTGTGCATGCGATGCATGTGTGTGTTTTTCTGGGCCGTGGCTCACACTCGCGCTGTACACGAGGTGGAGGAGGGATATAGAAGAATAATGTATATATTATTTTTACAATATTTTTTTATAGTAATTAAGGGTGAAATTTTACGAAAAAATGACAAATTAAACGCTTGGAAAGATGAGGCGACCAAATTTTACTTGCAGATATTTTCTTATCTTGATAATTGTTAGTAGGTTGTTTCCAGTACACAGGGATCTTTTATTTAAATATGGCGCGATGAGTTTGCGCATGCGCATATATTCATAACACTGTTGCCGCTTAAATTTTCAGAATAGAAGTTCGTTATGTTAAGAATGTAAATAAACAAGCTGCATAATTGATTATATTAGGTTAAAAACATAACAATTAATGAACAGAAATTACCCCAATTTTATGCAACATGTAACAAATCTTGAATTAGTTAAAAATTTAAAATAGGTTATGTCTTTATAGGTATAATACATCCAATTTGACAACAGTGGACGCTGTATCCACGTGTGATCTGTGCGCTATGCGGCATGCAACTCCGATTTTACATTCGGAGCTCCAATTTGTTAACTGCTTTTTTCAATTAAGTAGTTTTATTTTTGTAAATATCTGACAAACATACGTGTAAATATGAGTTTCAAAAGTAATAAAGAATTCATCGAGAAAGGAGATGTGGTGACACTGTATATAAATCCAAATAACATGCACCAAATTGAAGTGAAAGAAAAAATTAAAAACAAAAAGGGTGAACTCGTCGACAACGTTTTCCAAACAACTTACGGAGCTTTAAAAGTGATAAGTCTCGTAGGAACAAAATATGGATCCAAAGTTGATCTTTCAAGAGGATGGGCTTATGTTCTGCAACCAACTCCAGAATTGTGGACAGTGACTCTTCCTCACCGGACTCAGATAATTTATACACCTGACATCAGTCTCATTATATATTTGCTAGATTTAATTCCTGGGAGTGTTGTTATTGAAACAGGTGCTTATTCTTATCATAAATCTATATTGTGTATAGATATACATAAAGCTTGTTTTAACTTTTAATTTTGTAACAGGAACTGGTAGTGGATCATTGTCACATTCTCTAGTAAGGACTGTCAGGCCAAATGGTCACTTGCACACATTTGACTTTCATGAGCAGCGAGTATTGTTGGCTCAAGAAGAATTCAAAAGTCATGGTATAGATGAATTTGTTACTGTTAGGCATAGGGATGTTTGTACAGAAGGATTTGGAGATGAACTTGAGCACAAGGCTGACGCTGTTTTCTTGGACTTGCCACATCCATGGTTAACAATAGATTTTGCTGTTAAATCAATGAAAAAGAAAGGTATGTACAAAAACTTTTGATTACTTGAACCAAAATACATTAATACAATACACTTGTAGGTGGAAAACTGTGTTCTTTTTCTCCTTGTATCGAACAAGTTCAACGGACATGCACAAAGTTGTCATCAGTAGGGTTCATAGGAATAGAAACTTACGAATGTTTACAAAGAGAGTTGACTGTTCAACAAAAGAATTTAAACATTTTAGATTTAGCAAGTTTGAAAAATAAGGTATGAGCATATTTTTTAAATTTAATTGTAACATTAATTTATAGACAAAGCTAAAAATTATTTTGAATCATTTTGTTAGCAGACTGATGAGCCTGCAAAGAAATTTGAGGACTCTCCTGCTAAATTGACAACAGTGGCTCATCCGTCATCTACTCCAGGTCATACTGGATTCATAACAATTGCCACTTTACCACCAGAATTTGTAAGACTTGTGGATGAAAGATAATATTACGCTTTATATATTTTATAAAAAACATAATAAAAATTAATGAAGCTTTTATTTTTTTAAAACGTGGTGAAGAATTTAGATTATCTACAAAATATAAAAAAAATTAAATTACTTTGTTATTTGCAATTAATTTTACCTTTTTACAAAAGATGATTAACTGAAAAATTTGTTACTATCTATAACAAATAAAGTGTCATGGACGAAATTGAAAAACATGAGAATTATAAAGATTTACAGTAAATAACTGTTTTTGCAGCGTTTTTGTATAACATTTTTAGTCCGCTTTGTTTGGACTCCACGTTAAATAGTCTGATCTTGTAGCAGCTTGATATTCTTTCACTAAGTAATCTACGACTTCTCGCGAGTTGTCCAGTTCATCAAGATTGTCTTCAAACATTTTCTCTTTTCTGAATTGCTCCAAGAAAGCCTCTCTTTTTCGAAGTTTGTCGTATTGTTGCAAAGCGCGATCAAATAGCTAAAAAAACCATTATTTCAAATTTTAATCTGGTTTAAATTCTATTAGATATAACGTTTTATGAAAATGTTACTAACCGACGAAATGTTTGTATGGTTGGCTAACATAAGACCTGATACTCTATGAGTACTTTGAATATAAGGAGATTTCCTTGACAGTGCAACTTGAATGCTGGCAGGTCCCCAAGGAATAAACTGGGCTAGTTTTCTTTCTCTTATTCTTTGCAATGATTTGTGAACTTGTGTTGGGTCTACTTCACCCTATTAAATAAAAAAATTTAATGATAAAATTCAACATTATTCAAGTAAGTTTAAAATTTTTAAACTTACTTGAATAATGTTTAAAATAGAGATATAACAGTGAGCTGCATTTCTATCTAACGCTGTAGAAACCATCATATTTTTTGGCTGCAATAAACGACGCATAACATCCAATACTGAAGTTTTTCTAACTGATGCACCCTGCCAGCCAAAACACAGTTGAATTAGTAATAAAAATAATCACAGAGTATAATTATTTAATTAAAAATCTACCTCTTGATCTGTTGTAAGAGGGGTATAACCAGTCATTAAAAAGTGTAACCTTGGTGTGGGAATTAATGGTGCAATTAAACCAACTAAGTCGTTATTCATATATGATGGATATCTATAAATATATATATAATTAGAATGAAAATTTATAAAAATGTATTATTTTTATAAAATTAAATTTGAGTACTACAATACCTGAGAGTAGTTGTACTGACAGACATAATTGTAGAGACTAGTTTATTGATTTGAGTAAAACTAGGATTTTGAATGTGTAATCTATCAGAAGCTATTCTGTTTAATGCAGTATTATCTAGAACTACAACACAATCGGCACACTGCGTTAACCTCTTAAGAGTTAACAGAGAATTGTAAGGTTGCACAACAACATCACTGAAACCAAGGTTGTCATTAAAAAAACACATTCAACATTATGCAAGTTTAAAACATTGTTATAATAACTCTACTATACCTTATTTCATCTTGATTTGGAAATACACTATAGGTTTCAATTAACTTTTTTGGAAACCTATCCGCTAGAGATTCTAACATAAAAGATCCCATGCCAGATCCGGTACCTCCAGCAATTGAATGGCACAAAACAAAACCCTAAAAGTAAAGAGATTGAAATATACGTTAATAATTAATATCAAATTATCAACCAATTTGATATATACCTCTAAACTATCACTTCCATCAGCCTCTCTATCAAGAATGTCAAAGATTTCTTCTTGCAATTTTTCACCTTGATGATAACCAGAGGCCCAATTGTTTCCAGCACCACCACCATGTTTGGACAGGTAGATATTTTCAGGATTGTATAACTAAGGAAAGAAACCAAATTATGAAAATTGTCTTGCAACTATAACCAAAAGAAACAATGAATGATCGTTAACAACCTTCGAGTAAGGAGAATTCATAATAGTGTGAATGACTCTGGGTTCCAAATCCAAGAGCACAGCTCTGGGAATGTAATGTTCATCATCAGACTGGTAGAAAAAGACATCCTTTCTGTCAGTGCCCTCCGTAGCATAGTCTTCCAAGATTCCTTCAGGACTTATTCCGTGTTCTGCACAGAGCCTCTTCCAGAACTCAAAGCCAACTACAAGCATAATGATTAGAGTATCAGACCAAGTAAACAAAAATCCTCAATGAATAAGATAATAGAAACTTACTTTGGTTACCACATTGGCCCAGTTGCAGAGTTATCATTTCACACGGCATTTTGGCTATATCTCTGTTCAACAGCTACAAAGGACGAATAAGCGGTTACGGAGTCTCACTTTTCGCAACTCGTAATATCAGCTCTTTCTTAACAAGCTAACATCTCGTTACATCCTCGCGCTGGTCACTCGCAAAAATTCAAACGCCCGACGAAGAGAGATTTTAACCGGTAGCCATCATCCGCACATATGCATCATTCACGCAATATATAAGTTATAACGACAAACGTAAATACACGGAGCCCGCGCGCAAAACAAAAAGGAGCAATTATTAAATAATGGGTAGGTACAGCACGGCTCAACTAGCGCCACCTGCTTCCCCTGTGACCGGCTGAGCCGAGATTACTTTATCGACTTAATCGCGCGGTCGTCGTCGTCGTCGTCCGCAGTCCCTGGCTCAGCTCTTCTGCCTCGTTCGTCATCTGGGCAGCGCACGAGATTTCCCGACTTCTGAGTTCCGATCCGTGTGTGTTCGATTGAGGCGGTGGTGAGTGCGACGACTGTTTTTTTTCATCACACTTGGATTTTCTCCTTGTCCCCGACTGGAGTCCCTCCCACGATTTTCCGAACGGAGTAAGAGAGCACGTCGCTGATACCTCGCTCTCGACGAGTTGCTGCGGCGATTACATAAAAGGAACCATAGCTCGGCTGCTCTTTTGCTCTGTTCAGGCGCAGCACCTTTTTGCACAAGCTCCGGTTGTCCGCTCCGTTTTGTCGTCCTTTTTGCGATAGTCGTGTAGATAGTAAGTAACGATATAGACGGGAGCAGAGGTGCTCGGCCCTTATAGCTGCACTCGCGATATATGTATTTGTGCAGTATACCTATACATACTTACACTTGACGTTGTCGCCGTGACTGTTATCGCTGTAGTTCTCCTTGCTAAGGGTCACTTGTGTTTGGATTACGGGGTGGTTTTCTAAAAGTTTAGATCCTTATAATCTTTTTTTCAACTATCGTCCTTTTGTCCTAAATTGATTTTGTGATACTGTCAGATTAGATTAAGGGTGGGTACCGTGTACCATTTACCTAGACTTGGTATCCATCACCTAATTCCTGAGTTAAACATACTGTACTTATGAATAATTACAAGTTTGAATGATAAACCAATTATTCCTTTTCATTTACTATTTTAATCCTCTAAATATTTGTTCTTTTTAAAGTAATCTTTAATCGTAATAAAAATGAATAACATGTAGTCATTTGCCGTGTTTTTGCTTATATTTAATAAACAACTGACTGAGTACATGATTGTTACAGGGACCGGTTAAGCAATAATCATGCTTCGCCAAGGAACGAATTTGTTGGTGCTGGCTGCCCAGCAGCCGCAGACTCAGCAACGTGGTATGGCCACCCTGAAGTCCATCTCTATTCGTTTGAAGTCAGTAAAGAACATCCAGAAAATCACACAATCCATGAAGATGGTGTCAGCAGCCAAGTACAACAGAGCTGAGCGAGATCTGAAGCAAGCACGACCTCTTGGACAGGGAGCTAAAATTTTCTACGAACAGGCCGAGATTGCTGCCCCAGAAGATGAACCCAAGAAGCTGATGATTGCTGTAACTAGCGACCGTGGTCTTTGTGGTGCTGTCCACACTGGTGTTTCCAGAAACATCCGTGATACACTTTTAGCAAACCCTACTGAACGTGAAAACACGAAAATTGTTTGCATTGGGGAGAAGTCTCGTGCCATTCTGCAACGTCTGTTCGCCAAGAACATTCTTTTTGTTGCATCTGAGGTGGGTCGTAAACCCCCTACTTTCAACGATGCTGCCAGAGTTGCTATTGAAGTTATGAACAGTGGGTAAGTGTAGAAAGACTTTTGTCACATTTGTACTGATTCTACAGAATTGAAACATAAAAGTTCTTTTCATTCTATTTTGAGCAATGAAATTGAAATTTAGAAAGATTTTAATGACAATTTTCATGTTATTCAGGTACACGTATGGATCTGGTAAAATCATCTACAACAGGTTCAGGTCTGTTGTGTCTTACGTAATTGACCAACTGCCACTCTTTGACAAGGGCTCTGTTGTTACTGCACCAAAGTTATCTGTTTATGATTCGCTGGACGAAGAAGTAATTCAAAGTTACCTTGAATTCTCTCTTGCATCTATGCTCTTCTACTCAATGAAAGAGGGAGCATGCAGTGAACAATCCAGCAGAATGACAGCTATGGACAATGCCAGTAAGAATGCCGGAGAGATGATTGACAAACTCACTCTCACCTTTAACCGTACTCGACAAGCTGTCATCACTAGAGAACTTATCGAAATTATCTCTGGAGCTGCTGCTTTGGATTAAGAAGGTTCAAAGAAATTTCATTAGCAGCTCATTATTAGAATGTCAAATCTGTCACACGAAGAAAATGGTGAAAAAAATTTCTTGACTGCTTCCCGCAATGCCTACTCCATCTCTGAATTGCACAGCAGTTCTAAGGAATATTGTACATTCGGTAACCTATTTCAGTAAATGCCATTTAAAGTCTTTTTCTTTCATGTAAGTTGAAGGCATGGCACTTAATAAATTGAAATATACGTTAATCTATTGATTTTTCTTATGTAGACCATTTCCAATTTGTAATCTACGTGTACGTTTTTTAAAAATAGTAGTTATGAAAAAAGCGGTATACACTAGAGGGTAGTAAAAAAAATCATCTTATGATAATAACAATATAAGACACATTTATTTATCAGATATTTGCACAATTTCTCAAACTCGCCTATTTTTTCATTCCCTCTTAAATTCATGTATGTACACACACATCCATTACATTCTTAGTGAGACAAAGATTGAAATCAACATAATATATGTATACAAGCTAAAAGTTCTTACTCGCTCAAATGGAAACTTTATCCCACCCACCGTGTCTTTGACAGAAAAACAACTTCATAAATTGAAAAAAAAAATGACAACTATGAAATTGACAAAACTAAAACAAACATTAAGGAAAAATTGAAAACTAGTGAAGGCACTTGTGCCCTTGAATGTTATTGATTGTTAGATATATCGAACTTCTAGAAGAAAATTTTATGCTAACTGTACAAAGGAACAAAGATGTTCAATCTAGAATGACGATTTAAGGATTTTTAAATTTCAAAATTTATCTAAAATTTTTACTACAAAAACGTACACGTTGCATTGTTTATATTTACATTACTTTTGTATTTACAAACGTAATTTCGATCTCCAATTATTTCGCAAATAAGTTTAAAATTAAAATTGCAATATCGTGTACACAGGCCACATTTAGATTAAATTTTTAGAAGGTATTAAAGATTAAATCCTTGTATCATTCTTCAGAGATTGACATTTAAACATCTTCGTATCATTATATACCTAGTTACTGTAAAGTCTTTTTTATAGCTTTGGAAAAAAATAATTGATTGTTTCGAATTTCTTAGTCTCCTTTACTTGTGGGTAACGTTTGCATTACACACCTTCCCCTCATGTAGGCAATAGTAAACAATTAAAAATTGAATTTCTTTTCATAAGAATAAAATAAAATATGAATCATCTCATGGATTCAGAGAATTATACTGCATCCATATAGAAAAATCAGTATCAACCACTCTTAAATAAAAGAATCAAATACTTGCTTTTGCACGAGACACAAAAGAAAACAATGTAACGTAAGTTATTTTACATATTGATCACTAAAATAACTCGCGAATGTGTAGTGTAGCAACAGCGGAGCTGTTTTTCAGTCCATTGTGTACAGCAGTAATCGATTATAAAAGATTTTTCTGTATCAACACTGCATATAGTATTTTTTCACCATTCAGCATCTCCATTGGCTTTTTGGAAAACGAAGTCCTTACCACTTAAGTTCATGATGCCATCCTTCAAGTAGAATTTCCACTTGTTTCGGCTCCTTGTGATCTGAAATTTTTTTAATTTTTATAAATAGTATCGTCAACGTTTGGTTCAAACAATATTATTGTATTCCAGTATACCTTATCATATTGACAAACTACAACATTGTCAGTATCAAAAAGATCGGCAGGATCATCATCTGTAACGTCGTCTTCTGAACACAGTGGTTCCTACAAAATGTCAAAGTTATAAAACTGAAAAAGACTAAGGTTATATGATTAGGTGAAATACTAACTTCTTCTCTTGCACCAGCATCTTCCTGCTCTTCTTCTTCTTTTTCCTCATCGAGATCTTCATCATCGTCATTATCTTCTTCTTCCTCCTCGTCGTCGTCGTCAGACGAATCTCCTACCGCGCCATCCAATTGAGCAATATTTCCTTGTTGCTAAAATGTACAAACATTATCTTATAGAAACAGCGTTATTTACAAATATGCAGTATCGTTTTATTTTCGTCTTCAAGGATTGTTTACCTGTGCTTGAATAAGCTGTTGCTGCATCATATTGTTTGCTCCCTGAGACACAACCTGAACAGGATGAGCAACAGGTACTGGTGAAAAACCAGGTGTACCTTCAAACGTTTGATTGACATGTTGTTGCAATAAGGATGTTGCAATATGAACGGGCAATGAAATTGCAGTTGTGATGATAGGACCCGTGAAAATTGCATGCAACTGATTGCCTAAAATTTAAATTGTATTTTAACACAATTGCTGTTTTTTTATCTTCATTGATGCTTGGATGCACAGATTAAACTGTACCTTGAATGGCTGAAGCAGGAACATAAACAGTAACCAATCTTTCAGGCATATTTTGATGAACAGGTAACTTGATTTGTATAGAAACTTGTTTATCTATCACTGGAGCTGGTTGATTAAAGACTTGCTGTTGTTGAGGAATAGGTTGATGCTGCTGCACTGGCTGTTGAACCTGTTGCTGCATAGGAATACCCTGCATATGTTGAACATGCTGAACCTGCTGTAACTGTTGAGGTTGGGACTGTTGAGGTTGATGTGACATTTGAGATGGAATTTGTTGGGGTTGCACATGAGTAGGCTGAGGCTGTGGCTGTTGAATTTGTGGTTGAGATGGTGTTGGCTCTTTCACCTGAGCTTGTTGCTGAGCACCGGAATGTGCATTTGAGTTGGCATTGGAATTTCCTTTAAAGTATTGCAGACATTAGTTTAAAATTTGTTAGCTCAATGAGATAAGAAAATAGGTAAGACATTTTCCTTACTTTTGGAGCCACCTTTATTACTCGTAGAGTAAGTTTTAACAGCATTGCCCATCTGAGGTGGCTGTGGCTCTGGAGGATCTGGATTTGGTTCAACAGCTTTGCTGGACATTAACTTAGTTTCCCATATTTGTTTAAGTTCCTGAAGCACTTGCTCATCCACACCTTCATCTAAAAAAGCCTCTCGAACTCCAGCTATCACATCTTCGATAACTGTGTTATACAGCCTCATCTGAAATGGATAATAATTACAAATGAGATCCATCTTGGATTAGCAAACGATTTTTGTACCAAGAAACTACAGGGTATTCAAAGTCTATGCAAATGCATTGCAAATTAACACAGGGAACAATACTACACGATATCATTAGAAAAAATGAACAGAGAAGCCTGTTCATCAATCAGACACAGAATAATCGCTAGCAACAAAAAATTCTCTCATTCATAAAGCTGTAGAGGTAAATGACAGGAGAACCAGGGCCTGGAGTAGAGACCTTGTATGGTGTGTTCTCTCAACTTTAAACTCCCTGCAAGTGTCGCGTTTAAATTTAAACCACGCGCCGTGGCAGAGACTAAATTTTCCGCGTAAGTGCAGGAGAGTAAGAAGCTGCTGCAGTGCCGGAAAAAAAATCTGATAAGTGCTGTTGCCATCGGCGCGAACTTGCACGTCTTCCTCTCGAGGAAAGTGTATGTACATTTATATTCAAGCAGGCACGTAGTATGTTATGTATACTCTCATCTCTTTCTCTGAGAATGTTATCTCGAGGCCATAGGGAGTATAATACAACGTCGGGAACTTAGGCAAGGCTCATTGTCTGGGAGATGCTGTTCATTCTCTCTCGGGTCTACCTATCTAAGTACTACTCACCACGCTCGTCTGACTGAGGGCCATATTGCCGACAGTGGAAAATTATTCAGCCTGTGTGTCGTCGTCGTCGTCGTCGTGCTCTACGGCAGCTATTAGGTACAATCTGTCTCTCAGTTCGTCGTCGGGAAGCCGCTGCCGAGGAGAGGAAGAATCGAGAGAAAGAGAAGATAGGACGACGTGACGTGAGGAAAGAGTATGTAGGTGCACACGACGATGATGTGCGCGCGGCGCTCGGAAGAAAGAGAGAGAGAGAGAGAACGGCCGCCGTGTCTCTCCTCGTCGGCACGACTCACGAGCTCTCTTTTATACTTTCCCGAGGGCTCCCATATAACCGTCTCTCTGAAGCTCCCGTTTGTGTGCGTGTGTATATATATATGTATATGAGTGGCGGTGGCGCTACTGTGCTTTACACGAACACGCCCGAGCTCGACCCGACCGACGATGGAATACTACTGGCGCACTGCTCACTGCACACAGATTACAGTAATACGGGTGCCGCGCGCAAGTATTAGTGCCGGTTTCGTTTGTACAGGTGCGACAAGGACGGACAAGTGTTTGACTTGAGTGTGTGTTATCTGAGAGACGTGTATTGGTGCATGTTGGACGAGACTTGGAGTACGTGGCTCGGGTAGATACGGATGCTTCGTGATCTTCTCGCAGAGGTGAGTACTGAAACAGTGGCCCGGTTGCCCGTTCTTCCGTTACGGCTCTCGCTTTTTCTGAGAATTTGAGGGGGAAAAAAGTGAGAGCGCGCGCTTTTTTATGCTTCTAATATACAATAAGGTAATAATATCGGCTACTGTTGGGAGATTTTCATGAGATGAACGAGATTATTTAAAGTGATTGTCTTTACGAGGCGCGCGAATTGGTCATTTTTAGGTTAAACAACGGTTTTTTGGGAATATTGACACTATCGGAGTTTTACTATTTGGAAAATAATAAATAGAGGTTCACAGTTCATGTGTATTTCGCATGAATATGAGCAGTTTGGAGTAATAATTAATAATTTATTTATTTAATATCTTTGCATTATATTACAATATATTATAACAATGCAGAACAAACATTATACATATTTATTAATAGAACACTTGGAATTATATTGTCATTAAATCTTACCAATTATATTAAAGTTAAGCTTGCCAACTGAAATTTTACAATATCTTAATAAGTATATCATTATATATCGTCGTGTTCATTATTACAGTTATTAAGTCTTTGAAGAGTTTATAGCGATAAAAGATTTTATTCGTCCTTTTTATTTTTGTTGTTTATTTTCTAATAAGTTTGTTTTAATTTTTCTCAAAATGTCTTTATTGTATGTCAAATCGAACTTATCGTTATTGATGGTCCTGATCTTTCGTCCTGATTTTTCCTTTTATTTTAATTTCATTGAAAACCCATTAGGTATGTAAAAAGAATTTTCAATTAAATGTTCTAATCACTATTTTTTTACTGAAGAACAAAACTTGTAATAATCATTTTTACGATCTAAAAATCGTTGAAGCGCATAAAAAAATGTTTGCAATTTAGTCTAATATATATTAGAGTACTTTAACCTTTAACAAATGAACGTAAGCACTCGATCACGTTTTTGGAATAATTGTCCGTCCGGTTTGGAAGATTATTGTTTCCCATATCACGAATTATCGTAAAAAAGGTTTTCTGAATTTGGTATTCCATACCATACCTACACTGATATTTCAAAAACAATCAACCAAACATATATTATCGTTGTATATATTGTCGTTTTTTCTAAATAATGTTCCCTAACGTTATGGTTTCTACTGCACTATTATTTATACATATTAGAGCAAAAAGTTCGTGTTTGTGCGAAGAAAAATATTACGTAAGATTGAAAAAATTCGTTTCCTCTCGTGTGCTGTGGTGTGTAAGTTGTGTTGCAATGGCAGCTTGATGTCCGTACACGAGAAAAGAGAAAAAGCGCATTGTAAAGTATATAATAATAATATCACGGAGCAATTAACCGTCCTGATTGAGAGAGTTTGGTAATATATTAATTACCATTATATTACGATCTAACATTATAAACTATAAGTGTCGTGTATAGACTGTAAAATCGATCAACTTGCGACTAATCTACCTAATTTATATATAATACTTTAAAAGTAAATCACAAATTCTCAAAGGCATAACGATTCATATATGATCGAACTCGAAAGAATGCAGTATATATAAGATACATAGCATTGAGTATACATACTAATTATATAGATTCAACAAGAGTGTCATCATTGTTTCATGTCTCAAATTCGCGAACGTCCACTTGGACCAGAGCTGAGATGTCGCAGTCCGAGTCGCGTATATTACAATAATATACACCAAACAAGTAGAGCAAATCTTGGCATAGTAAGACACTATCCCTATACAAAGCAAGTTTTTACAATTAAAAAAAAAAAGAATTTCCTATATCGATTCAGACGGCAACATCAGTCAGCTCTAAAGGTTGGACGGCCCTGGTGTGAATACATAATAATTATAGACACGATAGAATAATTTATTTGTCAACGGGATCCAAGGCAAGGGAAGTGGCGGGTTGGGTCCAGATGTAGCCGGTCCTTGTCATGCTGCAGTGAGCGTCGTAGTAGCGACCAGGCGCTCGGCAGTACGAGTAACGCGGACAGCGGCAGCGAAACTTGCTGTGGAACTCCTCCTTGCACACCTCGTTCCACCAGCAGGTTCTCTAGCAATTTTTTTGTTTTTTTCAAGTCAATGCTTAGGATTACACAATTTGAAAGACTTGTGTAATAAGTATAGTTGATCCTCACCTCAGCCAAGTAACCCCTGACACTCTGGTCGCTGTAGTTTCTCTTGGCGATAGCGTGACGAGATGCCGACTCTGCCTTTCCGTTCACGTAGACCAGAAGCAGTAGAAGGCACAGAGCTAATTTCACCTAAAAAATTGATAATTTAATAAATATTTGCATTCACATCCTATACATAATACAAACTTCGTTGTCCCTCGCGCGTTATAAAACTTATTCGTAAAAATAACGTAACGCTGTTAAAAGCTTCGCAAGCTCCCATCGAAGTCTGTGCTTTTCATATCGGACGCATCATCGCCACGCCTCTATATACAATACACTTGACCGATCACCTGTGGCATATTCCACACACGGCGACCCCACGAATTCGCGCGGTCCACAAGTATAACAACGCTGTTAAACAGAGCAGCTGTTGCTCTGACTCTCACACCCTCCCAGTCATCTGCAGTCAGCTGTCTCTCTCTCTCCTACGATAACTTCTACCCCCGAACGATTCCCAGCAACAGTTTAGAGAGTCTATATATATAACAATAACACACAGGTCCTGAGGGGATTGATGAACCGTCGAAGATCACATCAGACTCGGCTCCAATAGAGTTTGTTTATACATGCACTCACACGTGGGGGTATGACGTATCGTATTAGAGGTAGGCATACAGACGACACCAAGTGCGTATAATATATAGCTATATACTAAAGCGCGTATAATAACCTATAGGTATATATATGTACAACACACGATAAACATTGAAAGGGCGGAGACACTTACGTGGAGCCGCATACTGATCAGCTGCAGCGACGATCACGTCGACACTTACATTCTGCGGACGTGCGGACGCGATATTATCGAGTGAAAAGGGGTAAAAAGAGGAGAGGAGAGTTATAGAACGGTCGGGCATGCGCCTCTCGCGTATGAGCTTCTCCGCAATGTGAATTCTTCATTGACGTCGCAGAGCAGCAGCCGCATAGTATGTGCTAGTGCGGATGATGAGGTCAGAGTTTTCCTTTCAACTGATGCCTGGGTATTATGTATGTTGACAGCTGGCGGGCTGTTTGAAGTTGGGAAGGTTAATTTTGCTCTTCGTATAGCTTGATATGGCTCAGCGCGGAGCTTCAGAGGAAAATAAGAACTCTCTGATGTGAGATGGCGTATTGAGGGAAGGGAAGTTGGAAAAGGCTTTTTTAAAATTATGTTTGACATACTTTTTTTTAATAAAAATAAGTTGAATTGTGCTGGTTCATGCTATTTATTTATTTGAAAATTAAATTATTATAGTAAGAGAAGAGATTATTAGGAAGCACAGAAATGACGGCACGGTGTATACTTCTTCATGCAATTTTGTATTTCCCGCGCTTTGAGTGCACATCGTTGACAGGTTGACAGGGTTCTACTTTACCGACTCGTGGGGTACAACAGGATTTTCGAAGAACTGGCACCTCTCAGACGGTGATCGCGATCTCAATGGTTACATTTTAGTCTGTCTTTTGCTATTTTTTTCGTTAAAATCACAGCTGGGCAAAATGGGCTCGCGGGCGTTACTACTTCGGTGTGCAAATCGTCTTCTCAATGGCAATCAACAATGGTAAATGCAAATCGATACACATCGAGTTTCTACATTTCATCAACTGTTTACCAAAACATAACCTTCATAATTTTACATAATCATCATCATCATCATCATCATCAAAGTTTCGATATTTTGTTAATATCGACTGTATTTTATCGCATTTCTTAGGTTGTTTAGACAGCTTTTCTTATATTCTCGTTTTGATTTTCCAGCCAATACTTGTCGAGTTCGACTGTACTCAGCAAGAATCTCGCTGATGTAGACAAGGCTCTGCAGATTCATGAACCAAGTAGAAAAAATCTTGAGGATATCCTTGTTACCAAAACAGATGCTGAACATGAAAGGGCCATGCATGGCTTGATCACAGTTGAAAGTCAGGAAAATGGTGTTGGAATTGTTTCGGGTGTTCCAGATGAACATGTCAAGACGAGAACAGTGCGCATCTACAAGCCAGCAAAAAATGCTATGCAGTCTGGAACAAATAACATTAACTTTTGGCAGATAAGCTTTGATACCAGAGAGCGCTGGGAAAATCCTTTGATGGGCTGGTGCTCTTCGTAAGTAAAAGTTTTGCCTTGATCTATCAATGTCTGTTTTGTAAAAACAATGATAGCAAACCACCTGCATACTTACTAAGATTTATAAAAATCAACTTGTTTTATACAGTGGTGATCCGCTGCAAGCCACAAGAGTTGATTTTCAAACTGTAGAGCAGGCTATAGACCACTGCAAGCACATGGGATGGAAATACATTGTCCAAAAGGAGAACAAGGATGATCCAAAGCCTCGATCTTATGGTACCAATTTCTCATGGGACAAGCGTACAAGGGTGTCCACCAAGTAACTTATAAACATAGCTAATATGTATAGAGAGTGAAAACTGTTCAATACAAAGTGTAATCTTAGTGATATATATAAAGTTCTGAATAAATTTCGTATGCTCATCTTGTTAATCTTGCTGCATGTAAGTCATCTATACTTTTGCAACTAGCCAAACCTTGACATAGTCAGAGCTGTAACATATAATTTGAGGAGTCTTTCAAGAGTGAAATAAATATGAACACATGTTATCGATAAACTTCACTTTTTTATTATTTAGGAATAGTTATATAATACTTTTTATGATTTAATATTATATTATTCGCATTATTAGTAAAACAAGCAAAAGGTACTAGGTATAATCCGTAGAGTCTAGCTCATCTTTCTCACTGTTTCTCTTTTTTGTTTTAAGTATTGTATTTGAATTATCTCTATTATAATAAAATATCTGATAGAATAACTGCTCCGCGTACAGTATTGCTGATTCCAATTGTATACAGCTGACCCTGAACGTAAGAGCCAATAATGAGTCGGAGATTTCGTACGCGTTGGACATCGGAGTCTTATTATTTTCTTTACATTATTTTTCTCCCTTACAATTGTATCATCTCGTCCAGCGTGTTGAGAGAACGCTCTCTTTTATATTATCTCTTTAAAATTTTTATCTGCTATCTTCTTGCGGGCATTCGCCGGGCCGACAAAGATAATAATAATAATAATGATAATAATAATAATAATAATGATCGTAATCAATAATAATAATAATAATGGTAATAATAATATACGCGCAGTAACAACGACAACAACTACGATGCAATGCAAATGCAATGACGATGTCTATAGTAAAAGTATATAATAACTTTTCGATATTGAAAAAACGATGGCGCCCCCGATAGCGAACGTTTTCACAATATATTTATATTTATTTATTTATATATTTATATGTATAATTAATTGTCCTACGCATTTCTCGTGTCATCCGTCAATGTATATATATAACAATATTAAACGTGTCGCGCGGTATACATGGCGGCATTAATTTTTTTTTTGCTCATCACTCGACGACGTACTTATATATACGTATACATCTCTCGTCGTCGTCGATTCTTTTGCGATGTGTATGTGCACTGGGGAACGAAAATTTTCATCGCCTCGGCCGTGTTATACATATACACCTCTTTTCTGCGTCGGCGATAATCGCGTGCAAGTTGTGCATAGACGTAATATATTCGCGCGTGTGCATGTTATTTGTGCATCGGGTAATGAGGCGAGCAAGTGCATAAGTTTCCTCCCTTTTTATCATGCTTCTCTCGTTCTTTTGTTATACCTGCGAACGAGGATTTCAAAGGGGAGAAAGAGGGAAAGTTGTATATGTACGTTTTCCAAGGAATATGAGAGTTATTCAGTTGAAAAAAAAAAATAGATATAACGCGCTCTTTGCACCTTTTCTCTTTTTCTCCCATTTGCATCGTCCTTTTCTATCTATCCACGCTGTGTGTGTGTGTATAATCGAATAAGTATATTTTCATTTGAAACTTGAACTTTGGAAACTTTGGCGAAAACGAATGCTCGTCTGCGTGCTTTTATTAATTTGTATAAGTGGGGGGGCCGAAGAAAGGAAATGGCAAGTGTGTATACTTCTCTTATACGTTATTTATGTACAGGCTGTGTAGAGTTTAGAATCGATTGTTTAAGATGAAAACGCATTGTATGTATGTATTAATAGATTTTCTTTAAAATAAGCGTTCGCGTGTTGCAAATACGTAGGTATATTAGAGAATTCTAAATATTTATGTATCGGACGTCAGAACTGCTCAGTTGGCTGTCGATCATCTCTGTCCAGTTTAGCTTTTTTCGTTTTTAGTACTTAAAAAATTGACTATCTTACAGAATAAACATCCTCTCATTTAGTTTCAAGTCATGATTTAGCAAGCTATTATCGGCTATTTTAATTTCTATGAAAATTATAAATCGTTTCGATTAACCTTTTATGTATGATGCTACACGAGCGACAGTCAAGCGAGCAATTCGAAATCAAGGTACCAGAGTAAGTCCTAACTGTATCAAAGGTACGTCATTGGCACGCATACGGCATCGAAGTCATCGATTTACCGGGGAAGAGCTCGAGTAAGCGCGACATCGTTTTTTTCCTTTTGTCTTGTACAATATCTTTTCTTTATTCGACGTACACGCACGGAGACTCGATACATGTTAGACGCTTCTTCCAAAACGATTCGTCGCTCACTCGAGTGTGTATTTTTTTTCCTTTATATAATTCATCTTCTTTGTTTATTTCTCTTATTGCACTTGTACAGTTCTATATTGCAATAACGATACTAAATATCTGAAGACATTAATCAACGCCATTGTCCCCTAAATTTACGTTTTATATAGGCCTTTGATTGTTGTATTTTATTTATTTCCTCGGTCGTCTCGCTCTCACATGCACGGGATGCTGCAAAAAGTATTGCGCGATTTCGTACTTTCGTTTTTTTTTCAGGTTTTCTCTTTTGTTAAACGTCGCAAGTTGCTTTCGAATTATTATTTTTTTTTTTAACTCACTCTCCCTTCCTCAATATAACATTTTGCTAAGTGATTCATTCATAATTTTCACTTTAATTTTATATATAATGTATAATATCTATACTCAATAAGTCTAAACGGGAGATATTGAGAATTATTTTTTCCTGCCGCTTTTTACAAATCGTGTAAGTTACCTAAAAGCTTTTTTCTTTTTTAAATCTGACTGTTTGTCTTACAATTTGATTACGTACATAGAAAATTCATCACGCAACTTACGTAACGCATATACATATAATAGACTCTCTCGATCGATTCTCACACGTGGGATCGTAAAACAAAGACAGAAATGCCGGAAACGCGCGCACTTGTTTTCGGTATTATCGCAGTTGTTGTTGTTTTTTATTATTTCACGCGATGTTTCAGCCTTTTTGAACCAGCCGGTGCATATATTCGTTACTTTTTATTTTCTCTCTTTCACGCGAGCTTGAGCTTTTTTTATCTCTTTTGTCAACACATTAAACACGTTGCGATTTTTTTTATTTTCGCGTGGCGGTTAGTTTACTTATATTGTCAATGACCACTGCCCCTTTCGACGAGCAATCGAGATACGCGTTGACGTTTGGCGAAAAAGAATTTTTTCGCGATATTATTTTTTAACGCTGCGAATTCTCGTTTTGTTTTATCATAGGTATACTATTATTTTTGACGTGTGTACGAAGTTATCTGTGATGCGGCGAAAATTAACGAGGGAATAACGTCGAGATTCGTTTAATCAAGGGAGGCTTAAAGCTACATTACTAATGACAGCTCTATTCAGTTGATGCAATTATATTGAGGTCATGACGAAATAAATGCGAAAAGGGAAGACGGAGAGTCATGTTATATTGATCGGCTTTTAAACTCATATAATCTACGTATATATAGCGCAGCACGGCTTTGTATATATCATTATTATATTTCAATGAGACCTTTCTTCGTTGGTATACATATACGCTGCTGAATAATTGTGTGGTTCTTGCAAATACACATCACACTGAATTAATTATTTTAAATGGAACACCCGCTTCGTTTTCTCAATCGAGGAACTTTAACGTTTCTTCTTGCATTTTATACTCGATAATGTTTGTAACTTTTTGAAATAAAATTTACCGTTTATTTAACGCGATTGTCAATATAAAATGCTATAATATAACAATGAATAAAGATTTAATCCGTTGACATGACGATGTCAGGTTGCAACGCATGCCCGCGGCCAAACAACAATGTTTAAAAACGAAAACACGACGCGTGTATACTATAATAGCGAGCGTATTATCAGACTTATTTACGCGCAAGCAATGAAGACAGACATCACGCGACAACAATCTTTACGACTTTTTGTGCCGACTATTATTATTTCTCATCATAAAGATTTTTTTTTTTTGTTAATATACTCGCTCTGCTCTTAAACGTTTGTATTATTTGTTATGTATTCCGGCAACTCACTATACCGACCTTTACCGATTTATTATTATACGTTAAGTGATTGTACAGTTTCTGCCTTTGTTCTACCCTCGTTTTGTTTGCTTTTACTATATAACCAATTAACCACCCGTATATTTATCTATACTGGAAAAACCGTTCGTACAACAACGCATTCGCGTGATTGCCTTATATACCTTATTTACGAGATTTTTGTTCGAAATTTTATATGTATATGTAATGGAATTAAATTGCGTTGTTCTTTCTCATATACGTCTTCTTTAAGGGAAATGATTATCAATTAGAACATTGAATGGAAATTCGCTTTAAATCTGTGAACATTTAAAATTGAAAATTAAACCGTCTATTCTCTTTTTTTTTTAATTTTGGGGTGGGGTTTGAACGTACATTGCCTATCCATTTTCAAAATTAATATTATGTAATAATTATTTTGAAAAATTTGAGTTCTTCATTATTCCAAGATATTCAAACTTGTCGAAATAATCATTGCAGTTGGCTTCGAAAATGTAATACACGTATATTCATTTGATATCTTCAAATTCTGATATTATGAACATTCAAGATTTAAAGCTATGTTTACACCGACATTCTAATTTTGTAAATCCCCTGCATTCGCCTATGTATTTTTCATCGACTCTTCGCCCATCCTACAAATTTCACATTATTACACTGTTGCACTCGTCGAACGCACATTACGTTATTCGATAATTGACTTATTTAATTCAGTTTATTTACGATTACGATTTTACATACCCTATATACAGAATATAATTATATTTTTGCTTAAATAACGCGCGTCCTGTAATATTACCTAAGGCGACACTTTGGAAGGGGCCTCGCCGGCGCTTTTCGTGGTTTTATTTTCTTACAATTTTTTTTAATTTTTATTTTTTAATAATTTTTTATTATATATTGTTCTGTACGTATGCGGGTTTTTTTGGCGCCGGAAAATTATCGCGCAAAGCCGATTTTTTATATGGCGTGATAGATAAAGAAGGGATTTTAGGGAGGCTGAGGTTTGGATCTGCTCGACAGTCGAGATTTATTTTAATTATGAATGACCCTTATCTTAGCTATATCGTGTAATAATTTTTTTTTCGTTAGAATTTCGTCTCATTCATTCTAAGTTTAAACTGATTTTTCGTGTTTTTTTTCTAATTTTTTTTTTGTGTTTATGCGACGACATACGACGCGGCGCATTTATATTATTTATTAATAATAATCTGTTAATTAAAAACTGACGATTCAAAACGATCAGCAAAAAACATATACAGACGCACAGCTTAACGATTTTTTTTGTTTGTTTATATTGAGGCAGTACATTATTTTGTTGTTGTCGTTTTTAACTTCATAATAATTTTCATCACTCACGCGCGTCGATTGAGTTTCGTTATTCAAAATTCTCCCCTTTATAACATATGCCTCGCTCTGGTCTTGCAATTGCTTGCGCGAATCTTTTCAAACAAGGAAATACATTTCATTATCTTTCTTCTTGGGCCTATATATGTACATGTAAAAATTTTATTTTATATGTCGGTTACGCATGAAACTTCGTTGGGTATTATTCTTTTTCCATGTTAAAACTGATATATGGTACAATTTCTTAGTGTAAAATTAATGGCTACCTACTTTAGTACAATAATTTCTTACAATTTATTTATATATGTATAATTTTTTTTGTTTTGTTTACTATAAGTATACAGAAGTAGTGGAAGTAAAGCTACTTCTGAGATTTAGAATCAGTGTTAGTGTCTATGGTTTTTTATATAATAACAATTATTTTTCTTCTTCGTTTGCTAAAATATAAAATTTGAAAGATAAAACAAAGAGATAGAGAAGACCGAGGCAAAGTGATCCTAATAAATTTTTCAAATCAACGCTCGTATCTATATAGACTCGCTATAATTTCAAAAATATGCTACAACGTTAAATAAAATCTCGACAGTATCTAGAAAAATTTAATGAATAATAAAGCAAGATTACTTTACCATGGTCTCTTCTATATCGTAACGATTATACTTTAAACCTTTCATTTAAACTTACTACTAATATGTATATTAAAAACTATAAATACATATCCTAATTCTTCGTTTGTACATACGATATTAATTTACAAGAATCACGACGAATAAGTTTATTTCTTTCTCCCCTCTCTCGTTATACAACCGAATCGTAATATAGAAATTCATTGTTAGACATGAAAACTAAACATTTATAAACTAGTCATCAGAATCTGCTCCGCTTTAGCCACACTGAACACTTTTTGACTAATTCAGTCACAGGCGATCTCATCAACACTTCATTTTGTGAATAATTCATCTTTTTCATAATATATATATCCTACGGGTATGTATACAATGTTATTCGCGCATTACGCATACCATCGCTCGACAACTGCAGCAGTCGAGAAGCTCCGCTATTGTATTTATATATTATTATTATAACGTTATATAATGTATTATGCGTAAAACGAGAAGAGACCGAGTCCGAGCAACTTTTATTCATTTCCACAAAGAAAAGCACCTATAATACACGAGGATACTTTACTAGCGCTATCGACACGAACTATTATATTTCTTTTTCCACATATTGTACATGCGATATACAATACACACAGTTGAAAATAAGAAGAACGATCTAATTATTTCAATGAACGCACCCGCACGAAAAATATCAATTCTTTAATTTTTGCATTATAAAATTTGAAAGTAGCAATAACATATATTATATATAAGAAATTGTATACAATGCAGCAGATGCAGATGACATTTGGAAACTCAATTATTTTCAACTGTGTATGTGATATAGCGCACAGTCTTGCCCGCGCGTTTGCGTCGAATTCGCAGAAATGAAAGAAGTGCTCGCAGCTATACAGCATTTCTTTCATATCTACGCCTAAAATTGCGCATTCCATATGAAACTCTCACATTATATATCTACACAAATTCCATCGCAGTCGTCAGTTTTCTCGTAATAGAGTGTATCTATATATATATGTAGAGCGGTGGCCGCAGCGGCAAGCGTCTCCGTTATAAAAAGTACAAAAGTTGAGCTATAAGTTTTTCGTTGAAAAATCCAAAAAGAAAAAGCAACAACGGCAGCTATACTAAATAGCAGCTTCTAAGTACAGCCTGCAACCTGATGATGCAACTGGTCGCACCCGTCGAACCGAACATCGCGCGCTTCTACTGTATATATTTATGTATATATATTATTATATAGAAAAAGCCGCGAGAAACCAGCCGCCGTGGTCCCGCTCCTCCTCGTTATATATTATATTTATATAATCGCAGCCGCCGCGAACAGAGTATCAGCTTAAAAAAATCCCCCCAAGCCTCATCTGTCGTAGCGGTCGGTGGCCGTCGATCAGCTGGCTCCCTCCTCGCGGTCCTCCTCGAGGGTCTCGTGGCTGTCGCGGTATTCCTCGCTCTCGCGGTGCACCAGCACGTGGACGACAGTCGCCTCGGACTGTTGGCGCAGGAGTGGTGGTCTACTACCCGGTGGTGCCGCACTCTCGGGACTCGGTTCGGTCACGAGGATGCTGACGTCCCTGCCGTCGGTGATGGTCGAGGCGAGCTGTGCTGTGCTCGGCACCGCCGGGGCTGGTCTGCGTCGAAGACTGCTGCAGCGTCGGCTGAACGCTTCCTTGATGTCCCGTTGCAACATGTTCAGGGACAAGGCCGTGCCGCTCGGCCGGATCGAGTGACGCTTTGGCTGCAGCGGAGGCGACGCTACGTCCTCGTCGGTCTCTACGGCATCCTGTCGACCCAATGTTGGACCCGACGATCTACAAAGTCACGGATGTTAGATTTTGCTTTATACTGTGCTGGGATTTTCTATTTTAATGCACGAAGGGCTGTTGGTATACTAAGCTTTTGTCACCAGACGTTCAGTGCGCGAGAGCTAACTGAAGAAAAGTTTATATTCTGTATTCGCGCGTTGAATTTCTGGCTTCTTTTAATTCTAAACACAATTAGTATGAGAAAAATGTATACAAAGTTCGCATGTTTTCATCGAGCTTGTTTTACTGTATGTACATAATTAATATGTGGGTAATCATCAGCGATGAAAACATTCTGATGTGCTCAAATATTGTGTGTATTAGATACTTTTAAGTTGATGAATTTCTACACTGAGAAAATGTGATGATGATAATCGTCACAAATTGTGACATTTTCTCCGTGTGTAACTAACGTAAAAATTGTAAACAACGATAAATAACTAACTAAAATCCCTACGACTAGTACTGTTATAATGCGACTGAGCCAGTCATTAAAAAAAATAGTGTTATATATAGGTGTTATTGGGTGAAATAATGTTTAAATATATGTGTCTCGTGTCTTCGTGTAGAACAGCGTTCTATATAATAAAAACGAGCGCGCAAATACATAATATGTATATAAATGCAGTATAATATTTAAATGTATCAATATTACGAAGCGGTATATAAGGCAGCTGGGGCATAAAGCGGCGCACAATAAATTCTAGAAAGCCATAGGACTGTTTAATCAAACTATATGAGAAAACTTTTCCCTTCTAAAGTCACACTAATTAAAGAGCTTGGACTCGCGCGGACATGTATGTGGGATTTATCTTACACGGGAGTAGCTCCTCGTTCTACACACCGTTATACTATGGATTTAGCTTCAACGATCAACCTGAACTTGCTATATTGTTCAAACGCTCGCAATTTGTTACTTCGACGAGCCACAGACTATTAGTATATCGCATTCGCACAAGTGAGCGACCAAATCGTGGCTATGTCAGTCAACGATAATAGATCGAAACCTAGGGAGCAACTTCAAACTACTCCCTTATTTCTTTTGATTATCTGTGTGGTACTTGTGTGTACCTAGGCTTTTAGAGAGACTGCCTTCTTCGCTTTCTGTTCAAATAATAATATTTCCATTTAGATATTCCATTTTATTCGCTGTAGATGAGGAGAACGATAACATAACTTGTGATTTTTGCTCTATTACGAATGTTTCTAACTAGTGATGTGGTTTGTTATTCGAACAAATTTTGCAAAAGATGTGATCAATTTCAAATCGAAATCGTGAAAAAAAGAATCTATTAAATTTTTCATTTTTATGAATAATATGCTGCAGGTTGTAGATTTTTTTTACATCTACTTCAGAGTATAACTTAGTTTGAATGAAGCTTAGACACTAATCATAGAAATACGACGCCGCGCACGTTATCGGTTGTAAATATATCTACAATGAAAATAATATGGAAACCGTCGAAAGCGAAGGCGTTGTTGGGTATATTTTGCGAAGCACGCGCTATATTCCAAAAAGTTCTAGAATATTATCGGCGGTTCGGATGTGCACAGGGGTATAATCGTCGACTAATATTCTACTATAGGTACTTCGCAAACAACCTTGACACGACCTTTGCTCATTTTCTATACAAGATGGATGCAAAATCAGAATAAATAAGTATAGTATTATATGAAAAAAAAAGAATAGTTTGGAGAGAGATAAAATTCAGTAACTAACCTGACAGTGACATGCGACTCCGATCCAGAACTGGAGGCGGCCGAGGGATGCTCGGCCGTCGGCGAAGGACGGGAGACGGTGAGGGCGGGGGGCTGCAGGTCCTCGTGGGTACCGGTGGCGCCGGAGAGCATCAGTAGCGGAAAGTTCTGGAAGAAGAGGGCCGAGGCCTGTCCCAGATCGCTCGCATCGCTGGCGTCGCTGGCCCTCGAGGACTTGCGGCTGCTGGCCCTGCTGCCCCTGTGCACGTGCAGTAGGGCCGACAGCTTACCACCCCATCCACTACCGCCCCTACCGTCACTGCCCATTCCGCCGGGGCTCGAGGTTTGCGTCTGCGAGTCCACCTCCTGAGCGACGCGCTCGCGTTCTCTCTTATTCCTGCAGCGATTTTAATTTTTCCAAAAGTTAGTGTCTTACCAAGTTGCTTAACATAACTACAGTCGAATTTATGTCGGTATGTGTGACTACTGATTAGTGATTACACCTTGGATTACACTATCGGCGAGATGAATAGTTCATTTTTTTAGTCTAATATATGGAGTCCTACTGAGGTATAAGATGATGTAGATACATTTGGGAGAGTTTTCAAAAAAGTTCTTAAAATACATAGTAGCAAAAGATAGCGTATCAGAAGGTATGATCATCAAAATACAATATCTTTCAATTGAAATCTAACTAGTTGTTGTAAATTTTTTTCTAAAACTCTTCTAGGACTAACTCTTTTTTCTGGATACTATCGGTATCTTGTACTCTACAATCTAGATGCATTCATCTAGATACTTGCCTAGGACTGTATATCTACTGAACTGACGTATATTTAGCGAGCCACTATCTTCATTGCTTTTTTTTCGATCTGCGTATTATCAAGCATTTTTTGTTTAACAAAAGCGTGGCTTCTTCATTATAATACATAAAAATAACACAGAGACACACAACAATGCGATAAAGAGGAACGATACTCACGTTATGTATTCGCGGAATGTACGCTGAATGAGCCTGGCTGCCTTGTCCTGCCTCTTCCAGATTCTAGTGGAAGACACGATCTCTAGCTCCTTGCGCGTGGGAAACTGCTTCTTAAATTTAACGTCCATTTGCTCCTGCAGTTTCTTAAAGTCTTCCGACTCCTCGACATGGCCGAGAACGTGCTTCACTAGAGCGTGCAAGATGTCCAGGCAGTGGATTTTGTTTCCCTTCGCAATAGGAAGATTAAAGCTGACCAACGCAACGACGTTGGGCTTTGATATTCCTAGAGGGGGGTCCAAGCTCGCAATGAAGTCGCTCAGTTGGGAGAACCTTATGAACTGAGTCGCATGTGGGTCGTACCTACGAAGACGAAACGGCGAAATTTTCCATTTGAATATCCAATCATACGTGATACAAAGACATCATCATTTTATGCTCACTTTGACCACCGGATGTAGAACATCTCCAAGTCGTCCTCGACGATGCCAATCTCTTCCTCTTGATGCGCCTGATTAAAGTTCTCGAGAATGATGGCAATGTACATGTTGATGACTATCATGTAACTAATGATAATAAAAGACGTAAAGTAAGTGATGGCCAGCAGCGGATAGCCGCAATCCCCATTCAGTTTTCGGCTGGTGGGCGTCGGATCGCAATCCGGTGGCTGGACCATCAGCGACTCGAGGACGTCGTTCCATCCGGCGGACGTCATCAGTCGAAACAGTAGCTGCATGCTTCGACCGAACGTTTCGAAATTCACCTGGAATCGCATTCGTTTCGCTCGTGTGTAATCATAATACTCAAAAACGGAACTTGATGTAGAAAAAAAAGCTGGGTCTTTCTCTCACTTACCATATCATCAAGTGCGCCCTGCTTGCGCACGTGACCGAACACGGACATGCCGATGATGGCGTAGATGAACGTGATCAGTGCCAGCAGTGCTCCGATGTTGAAGAGCGCTGGCAGACTGACGACGAGGGCAAAGAGCAGTTTACGAATGCCTTTGGCAGCTTTGATGAGCCTGAGTATCCTGCCGATCCTGAAAACCCTGACGACTCGAAGCAGCGTCGGTGAGACCGGGAAGTCGATCATGATGTCCTCCATGAGAATGCCGAGGATCGAGGCCAGGACCAGCAGGAAGTCGAAGAGATTCCAGGGCACGGTGAAGTAGTGGTAGCGCAAACCGATTATCTTGACTATAGCCTCGAGACCGAAGACCGTGGTGAAGAAGGCGTTCGAGACCTCCAGTACGAAGAAGATCGGGTGCGGTTGATTGTAGTGCTCGATGCCCATCGTTAGCATGTTTAGGAATATCAACACGAAGATTGCTATTTCAAACCTGTCAACATAGTAGACAGAGCAAGCTTTAATTAAACGCTTCGAAGCTCATTGGAATTGGATACAGCTGTGCACTCGCCAAGCCATAGAGTTTAATTTCTTGTGATTATAGCAAATTATACACAGTGTCGGGATCGCATCGAATAGTATATTGTATATAGTCCGCGCAGCTTGAAATTATTCACAAGCTCCCAGTGTGCTAGACTAGTTCACGTAGAGAACGTTAGATACAGCCGAGATGTGTGAGTCACGGATCGATACGATACCGGCGTGTTCGGCTCTACAAGTCAGTGACGAGGCGTGACGAGTGCTCGCTCTTGGGGCAAATTGCAGTAGCAACAGCAGAGAGTCCGATTAATTACCTCCTGGAGTTGGACAGGTCGTAGAACATTGCGAGAATCTGGTTCATCGGACGTTTTATCACCTTCTGCGGCTTTTTCCGGCCGAGCTTCTTCATGGCAGTGTAGTAGTGTTTCTGGCTCTCGGTCAGAAACATTTCTAGCACGCCACCCTCGTACTAAAATTAGAGAGAGAGAGAGAAAACGGCATGTAGTATTACACGTCATGAGTAGATTATCAGTTAATTGAGTTTCAATTATATCTTTCCAGCCAATTAGATACTCTCAAGCTTGCATAACATATGAGACTTCAATAATTGCTTGTAGTCGTGCCGATTTAGTCTATATAGAAATATTATCTATATGATACCTACTTTTTTCTTAAGCATATTGAAGTTGTCGATGATAACTCCGATGAACAGATTCAGAGTGAAGAAGGAACCGCAGACGATGAATATCACAAAGTAGATATAGGCATAGAGATTAGCCTCGCGTTGGGGCTGGAGATCCACGCCCCGCGCATCGACCGCGTCCTCCATCACCTCCATCCAGCCCTCGAAGGTCGCGACTTGAAACAGGGCCAAGTAGGCGATCCCCACGTGATCGAACGTGATCTTGCTGTTCTCCCAAGTGTAATTCTGCCTGAAGCAATCTTCCTTCGTGTTTACCACCTGAGCGAACAAAAGCAAGTGTGCAGCGATATGCCACCGATTTAGAGATGTATATGCCACCTGTATACACGTTACTCGACCTCTATCCCAAAATCCTCGCCATCCAGATGCCTCGGCTTATTGTGTCTTTCTCATCTGGATCATCGTCTTTATTTGTAGACGAAGATTCGAGATAGGGACGAGGTTTATGCTGAGAATTTCGTTGCATTGTATCCATATAAAATAGTCGATTTAGGAAACTTACCGATATATCCAATAACATGCCTTGCTCGTCGAGGCATTTGAAAAATTTGCCTCCGAAAAATTGAACGCCCATGATGGAGAAGATCAGCCAGAACACGAGACAGACGAGGAGCACGTTGAAGATACTGGGTATTGCGTACATCAAGGCGTTCACTACGATCTGGAATTCATCAACGAAACAGATTACGTCTCTGAGTTGTTAATAATAACAATATTGTTTAAACGAGAGATGAAAAATTTGTAATGGCTTACCCTCATGCCTTGCCAGCGTGAAATTGCTCTTAGCGGCCTCAGCGCTCTGAGGGTTCTCAGAGAACGCAGCACTTTAAGGTTTTCATTTTCCTCTATTAATAGACTAAATATGGATACCTGCGAATTGAAATGTTTGCGTTAGATCGTAATAGGGATGAAGACGTTACGCTACGTCATCATGCCAGATTCGAGTGACGAGGCAACGTGATGAATGTATAACTACCATTACTGTTTATCAAATATATATATATTTTTTATTGTGCAAAATTGGTATAGTTTATCGCCACATGGGCTATATAATTGTAAGTATATATAGATTATAAAAATGTATATAAGTTTCGTATTATCTCGTATAAAAAAGTAGCTGTACAGGTTTTAAATTACAATTACTCTTACGGTTATAGATACAAAGATTATTCTTCTCGCAAGATTATATACGCAGAAATGAATGCAAGACACTTTAAAAGATAGTATAAATTTGTATATATATAGTATATCTCGCATGCTCTTTAGATTGCTGAAAAAAAACAATAATCTCAAAGATCTACTCTTTATATAATCACGAAAGATCGAAACTAGAAATGAATGAAAAGTGCGGATACGTCAAGATGCTTCTCTATAGATAAGTCTACTATTGCAATACTCATGTATCGTCAATTTTTCAAAATGGTTATTCTGTTGTTCGTGATTTTACATAGAGTAAGAAATCTTATTCCGACGACCCAATTCAATTGTTGACACTTTTTCGCGCCGCATCGCCACCTGTTTGAATAACCTTAATCCTTCGTCGGCTGAAAAAATGCCAACAATTGAACAGCTGTCGACAACAGGATTTCTCACCCAAGTGCTTTCGGTTGAATGGCATGAAAATGTCGGTTACATGGTATTCGAGCGCACGATCGACGCTCTCGCATCTGGTGAAATTAGATAAAGCCTGTGTGCGAGTTTCGAGGTGATGTATATATATAAACCTTAGTGAGCAATAAAAGTATATATAAGCAAACAAGCGCTGCGCAAAGTAAAAGCTCTACCTCCTCCTAATACAAGAGCAAAGAAAAAAAAGGTATATTTTTGTAAAAGTTATGTACAAGATTGAAAAAATTTAGTGTGCCAGAAGCGTTTTGCCGCAGCAGTGCCGAAATAAGTATTATTATAGGCCTAAGCAAGATACTTTAATTGCGATGATATTTTCATATTTATAGTCATGTATATAGATGAGAGATTAGAGATGTCGAACGGGGACTTATGATTTCGACGTACCTGATTCTGTTTGAGTGACACATAAACACACACAGACATAAAAGACGACAGACACGCAGAACGATGTCTTTGCTCTATACTCAAAGTGCCAATACAATTATGTTACACTTATTCAAAAGTGTAAAACAAACTATATATAATATAAAATGCCTGTCGTAGAAACCATTAACAAAAATCAACTGTCAGATCTAGCGCGTAAAGCATTAGTCAATCGATGAAAAGTGCCTTTCCGCAATTTCACGGTTGACATCAATGCTAGACGCGCCTGCAGCGTCTGATGCTAAACACTCTCAAAAAAAAAAAAAAAAAAAACCGTGAACACACGTTAATACAATATAAATAATCATGCTCCAGCGAGAGTCTAAACTTAGTGGCTTCGGTGATATTTCGCTTGAGAAGAAACAAGTAATATATAGAAACGTGGTTTAGTATAAATAATTCCAACACCCAAATCGATCGGTTGTGGATTGGATACTTACGAAAACGATTATAAAGTCCAGGATTGTCCAGAAACTGGTGAAGTATTTACAGTAACCCAGTGCCAGCCACTTGAGCAGCATCTCGACGCTGAAGAGAACGCAGAACGCGAGATTGGTCCAGTAGAGGATCTTCTTGAGGAAGGGATTATCATCCAGGTAGATGTCCTCGAAGCAGAGCGTTATCGAGGAGGCGAATATCATCACCAGAATCATCCACTCGAAGGCGGGCGTGTCCACGACCGAGAGCACGGCAGTCCGAACTTCTACCCACTTTTTACCAATGTTCGTCGCTAGGCACTTGTTTATACACGCGCACCTGGTTGCACGAGGAAAACGATCAAGAAACGAACTCCTGTCATATAGGTACTTTATATCTCAAGAATGAAATATCAGAATTCTTACTTTTCGTAGCAGTGTTGGGGAAAGCAGTCCTGTGGCACCTTGGGTGGCTTGTGCCTACCGAAGCCAGGAAAGGACTCCATTGCGTCGACGTAATTACCCTGACTGTCCCTCCTGCCTCCGACGGTCAGTTCGTCCACATAGCTGACGAGCGCGTGCCAGGGACGCTTCTCCTTCTCATCCTTCTTGATCGGTGTCCGTGGCATCGATGCCGCAGCCTCCTCAGCTTTGGCACTGGCGTCCTTAAACACCGTCATCTCTATGGTTTCTGGCTCCTTCTCGTCCTTTTTCTGTTTCTTTTCTTCCTCTTCCATCTTGGCCTCTTTCTCCTTCTCGAGCTTGGTCGTCTCTTCTGGCATCTTCTGAGTTTCATCTGAGTAGACCGGCGCCGTCTGGCGGTAGATTGGCTCGTATGTGAAGACCGGCTGGTTCAGACTCTCCTGGTACGACCTGTTGTAGATGTTGTCCTTCGGTAGGCTCAAAACTGTTTCCTGTATCGCGTACTTGTCCTTGTCCGACTTGTCCATCACCTCTCGGACGATCTGCTCGAGTTTGGTGTTCTTCTCGTTCTCCGAGTCTTCCTTCTTGTACTTCTTCTTTCTCACGATGGATCTGATCCGATCGAAGGATCTGGCCAGCTTGGATTCCTCGCCGACCTCCTCCTTCTTCTGTTTCAGTTCCTCGGAATTGAAGCTGTTGAGCAACAAGGCCAAGAAGAGGTTGAGGACCATGAAATTACCCATGACCAGTGCCGGTAAGAATATGGCGAAGCACGTTTCCGGACCCTCGTCTCGCTCTGCTCGCATGCAGTCCCAAAGCGGCTCGATCCACTCTCCGCAGAGGATGCGAAATATCATCATGAACGAATGGAAGAAGTCGTTGAAGTTCCAACGCGGTACCGGGTCTGGCTCGAACTTGTCCAGCGTGTAGTCCTTACTGAAGAGCTGCATTCCGATCACGGCGAAAATGTAGATGACGATGACAAGGACGAAGGTCAGATTACCGAGGGCACCGATCGACGAGATGATGATGCTCAACAAGACCTTCATCGTCGTCCAGGACTGGGCGAGTTTGAGGACGCGCAGAAGACGCAGACCTCGGATCACAGACAGGCCGTCGACCAGCTCGAAGGTCAGGTCGATCAGCGAAGCAGAGACGATTATCAGGTCGAAGTTGTTCCAACCGTTGTTGAAGAAGTCTTTGCTGAGGGCCATGAGTTTGAGGAAGCACTCGAAGGTGAAGATACTGGTGAAGACCTTGTTGCCGATGTTGAGGGCCTGGCGAATCGACTCGCTCATGCCATGATGCTCCATCGCCAAGAAGCCCGTGTTGAGAACTATGCACAGGGTGATCGTCAGCTCGAAAAGCGGGTCTCTCACCACCTGAATCATCATATAAGGTTTGCAAAATTTCAGAACAATTTTCCCTCTGAATACACTCAACCGCAATATATAGTTTTTAGGCCTTACCTTGTACAAACAATTTTGAAAGCGCAGCCAGCCCTCGTAATCGATGCAGCACTGTATACATCTGTCGCAATTCCTATCCGGCAAATCGTCTGCGGGCAAACACAGAAGAAGAAAAAACGTACTTAAGTACCCTTGTCATCGCAAATGAGTTAATTCGCAGACCCTGTTAATCCCCTTCAATTTCTACGTCAACTCATGTCTTCTATATATTATTACACGTTCACTCACCTAAAACGACGATGTGCGAGAGGTACTCGGGCGGCAGCGAGTAGAGATGCTTCTTGCTCTTGATGCCGTTGCACTTGAGCACTCTGATCTCTCTGTTGCTCGTCCTTACGGAAACGGTAACAGGCGTAGGTGGCGGGTACTCCTGACCCCTGCCCAGCTTCTCCTGTTGCACCAGCTGTTGCTGTTGTTGTTGCTGCTGCAAATTCCTACGTTTGTCCAGGTGCTGTCGTTCCTGAAGCCGGTGTTCACGCTGTGGATGGTGTTGACGGTCGTGCTCCTCGGCGGAGGTGACGTCATCGCCGTCGTGGTCATCCACCACCCCCGAGTCGTCCATCGACGACTGCTGGTTACTGTTGTTGCTGGCTTGTCGCGACTGCAGCATGTTCCGTGGGGCAAGTCGATGGACCAGGTTGCTCTCGGCTGGGAGACGGGGAGGAGCTAGGGGCTGTTGTTGGATCTGCTGTTGGGGCTGTTGTTGCGATTGGGGTTGTTGTTGTTGTTGTTGCTGCTGCTGCTGTTGATTCTCGGCAGCGGATTGCTGCTGCAGGGCCGACTGCAGCGGCAGGTGGGACGGCCGAACGCCCGAGTGACGCGGACTCGGACTAGGACTTGGCGTCACAGACCTGATTTGTTTGTTTGGTGAAAGCAGATTTTAGTTGAAATTGTTCAATGTGCGTACGATGAGTTTTTGATATTTTAATGAATTTCGCGAGTATTGGAACTTTTATATTATTCATATAAAGCGGATTTCCATATAAACGTTTGAAGTTCCTTCTATATTGAATCAAATTATATAGTATGCTAAGTTTTGCGCATGACCTGGTTTTTCTTCAATGTCTGATGAAAATATATAAGCTATTTCTTTCTGATATCCTTCGCTGTGAATTAATCGATAAAGTTTATTTTTTACTTCGCTGGGAGAAAATCGTTTCATCCGTTTAGCATTGGGATAACGTTTTATTTTTTCAAGTCGAAAAATGCATTCTACGACTTTTGTAGCATTTTTCATTAAAACTGCAATTCTTACTTCTTATAAGTAAAGATGACTGAATTACTTCACGACTCATTTAGTATATACTCTCTGTTGAAACAGTAGATGACTCTATTAGTATACCCTCATACTCAATCTCAAACTCTATCAATAGAAAGCCAAAGCTATAACGAGTTAAAATAAACGTGTTATAATATTCGGTACAGCTGGTTTGGCAAACCCCGTCAAACTTATACGAAAAGTCAATTATGCAAATGAAAAACATTTTTCGTTGTCGCATTAAAGTATCAAAAAAGAAATTCGACTACACTCGACCAATCTCTCCAATCTCGATCACCTCACAGCCATATATACAAACTAATTGAGATGGTATCCTTTATTTTAAACGACTTACTGCGGCCAACGTAAAGCCCGGAGTCGGCACCAGTCACGAGATCCGAAAATTTCTCTCCATCGGCATTGCCATTATATAAAGCGTGCGATCCCCGATAAACCTTAATCCTCCAAACATCGCGCTTGAATGAAAAAAATAAAAAAAAAAAAAATCGAAAGCCAGTCCCGATTATAACATTGAATTTCGCGTGCTCGATCGTCAGATATACGGCCATCGTTAACAAGCCCAAAAAGAAATCGCGCCTCGAGATAACGAAGTAAGTACCTGGTTTTGGGGAGGAAAAATAAAATCAAATCTACGCTCTTCGCGCTCGTCGACAAACACAGCCGTAAACCGATCGATCTTCGTGAGAGAGGGACTGAGGAAGATAAACAGCGATAGTTTATTGTCGTGTGCGTAGCGACACGCGACACGAAAAAAACCTGGAGTATAAGAGAGAAAAAGGAGATTGGCCACCGACGATAATCGTTGCCGTGTGTATTATTGCCTTATCGAGACTATACCTGCCAGATCGAAATCGTTGTCCTTTAATGTTATTAATGTATATGAATTCGAGGCTTTCTCGTGGCTCAAATTTAGACTTCTGTAAAGTAGATCTATCTCGCGGAGCTACTTTTATTCCGGGGGATAGTTCGACATACATTTCGCGCGCTTACGCGATTCGATTTAATTAACCTATTTATTTGCGCGATGGTGAAGAGGGATAGCCAACTTCTGTGAAGGCGAGGGATAATTGCGAAAATAGATGTGGATCGTCGAGAGAGAGGGAGAGAGTTTTTGTTCACGATGGCATTGTCGTAAGCTACCACTACTACTACTACTACTACTGCCAAGATTGTTTTCCAACTTGGACTATTGATTTTCATTGCGACTACACTGATGTATTATAAAGGCTCTCTATTGAAAAGCTCGCGTTCATCATGATATAGATTTACGAATTCGCGACACACGATTATTTGTTTACAAAAGTATATATCGAAGATTAACGTTCTGTGTTCGTTTATCACGTGAAATACAAGAGCGTATACAATACCTGCTGCGATTGCCATTGTTTTTCTCGTGGCCGACGGTGCTCCGGCCGCGTTTTCTTCTCCGCGTCCGCTTGCGCGAGTAGCTGCTCAGCAGTACACCTTTTCTCGCGTCTATTTTCTTCTGCTTCTCCTTCGTCAGTGTCTTTATGTTGATCTTGGTCGGGTCGAAGCTGAACGTCGAGTCCTCACGGTGGTCGGTCAGGTCCTTTCTCCTTTCCTAAAAGACCCAAGCCACAGGCTGTTAAGTATTCGATTCTCCTTTCCATTGTAAATTTTCACCACTTGCAAAGTGAACTGACTCGAGTATATGTGTGTATTTTACGAGTAGAAGAATAAATTGAATAAAGTATATATAGTATAGTGGGTTAATTGGTTTATCTGTTTAGTTGCTGCGGATGAGATCTTGAAAAAAAAACACGGCGCATTACGGAACCCGCGGAAATGAATTTCATTTTCGATATATTGTAAAACTAAAAAAAAACATAACATCGTTTTCAAGAATATATCGTTGTGCAGACGAATAAACAGACTTTTGAAACGCGCGGGGTTCTATAGCCGGAAAATTACTGCGCCAAATTGAAAGTCAATATTTTCACAGGTGAAATACTCAGAATGGAGAGTCTACTATTGTATCCTATATTATTTTTCAGTTAATAACAAGCCATTGTTCCCGGTGTGTCGAACTATGGCAAGATCAAATTGATGATGCTGTCAAATTTTTGTTTGCGGCCTTATCTCGCGCGAATGAATCGGCTGCAATCAGCTACTCCTATTATTATTATAGGCCTGATTCGTCAAAATCTCGAGCTAATTATATCTCACGGATCGGAGTAGCCGCTCTTTTTCTCTCTCCGATACAAAATCATTTCCGACCTCGAGCTGCTCTGCTCCGGTTTTGCTGATAGCGCGCATCGCTAGTACTCGATATCGCACGTGTGTGTATGTGTGTGTGTGTGTACGACAGGATGTCTAATCAGGCCATCGCCGCGCTCCCGGCAAATTTTCAAGTATATAGCTTACTATACTATACAGAGCGAGGGAGAGAGAGAGAGGACGTTTGTTGCTGTTGCTGTCAGAGATGTTGCACACGTTGTGTGTGTGTGTCCGCGCGTGTGTGTATTTCTGGTGGTATAGGCTGACGGCTGCTGTCGCTGGATCTGGCGGGGCTTTGCGGCTGCAGGAGATGTATTGTGCAAGTTTCGGGGTCGAATTTTCACAACTAATATACCTGCATTTGTACGAGTGTGAAAGCGGCTACTCTGTGGTTAATGGTCGGCTAATTAAACGCTGATCGGATTTCTTTGATAAATGTGATTTACATGAAAAATTAGCTCTATTATTTATCGGTAAATTGCTGTGTGTTTGTGTTTGTGTGTGTGTGTGTATAGGGGATGCAATGGAGAGGAGGATCATAGTTACCTCATTTGTGATTTCAGCCTCTTCCTCGTAGCTTAACGCCACGACGGCGAGCATCAGGTTAATGAGGTAGAAAGAGCCGAAGAACACGACCACAGTGAAGAAAGTGACGCTAATCGGGCCGCAAGCCGACAAGACCTTGCAATCAGAAATTAAAGCGGGATTTATATTTCATCGTGGTTTATCTCGTGCAATTATATTTGTCGCGAATCACGAATAATTTAGCATAGGTATATATAAGATATAAATATTCTTATAAAATATACAGCGTCGATTAAAAAAAAAAAAAAAAAAATAGCTACGATAATAAACTCGTCTGACAAATAAAGTGCGCGCGAAGGGAATATTATCCGTCAAGCTTCAAAGACTGCATAAAAGCTCGCGCGCCCATCATCCATCACTTAGAGCCACGACTCGCAACAACGTGTCAGCCAAAGAACAAAGAAGAGAGCCTCTCGCGATATCCCCTTAATTGCCTTCCCCGCACGCGCAGTACACATCATCATCATCATCATCGTCATTGTCGTCGTCGCTTTGTACATAAGGCTCCGTGTGCGTTGTAGATATGTGTCAATATACCTTGTTGTACACGTCCTCCCAGTAATCGAGGGTGATGAGCTGAAAGGTGGTGAGCATCGACCACAAAAAGTTGTCGAAGTTGGTGTAGCCGTGGTTTGGATTCGGGCCGACGCACAGACACGTGTAGCTTTCGTTGCAGTGCCTGTAATAGATCAGCATTTATAATTTTTGCCTATTATTGTTAGCTTATAATACTCGTTTATATGATATTATGGATATTCGATTATATCGAGTTAGTCGACACTACATTGAACGCGTATTACGCGCTGCGCTAAACACATCAGCTCTCTCGGCTCTTGATTACGATTTAATCGAAATCGCTGATGGATATCGAATGGAACACTGATTCGGTGTGATTATTGGAAAACATACAGCGACTCGTTGTAAATGCATCGTGTGTCAAACTTAACCGGTTTCAATCAAAATATACATTATAGATCGCGTGTAGGTATTACTAATATAATTACTTGGCGTTATTCTAAAAATTGTCTCGATTCTATTTAAATCCGTTATTGCTCGATGTGTATTGACGTTCATTCGGTTATTAGCATTGAATATCAATTTATCTATTTAATACGCACTCATTATACTGATGTGACATATTAATCCGTGATTTATTTCGCTTAACTTATATGCGTAAACATATACTGCAGATATAAATGATCGACAACTTTCAAACATGCCATCAGTGCAGCTCTCTCGAATAAGAAATTTCATCCCAGCAGTGATCCGACGAAGAAATCAATAAAATTGGCACGTCGAAAGTCGATAAAAATAATTAATAGACCCGGTCGACTCGGGCGAGAAATAAATCAGTCGCTGGAAAAGAAAGAAAACGACGGCTCTGGCTTCTCTTTTTATCCGCAGAGCCGGTAAGACAGATATATATATATCGAGTCTGCGAGAAATACGGCCGACCAAGCGCAGACCGTTACTACTGATTGTGAGTATATAACGTATATATACTTGGCGTGTGTGCGCGACACTTCGAAGGACGAATTGATCTTTACAATATTAACATATAACTGAAGAATTTCGCGCGATATGTTAATACGCGGGGACTAAATACATTTAAACGAATTTAATCAGGCCGAATCATTACCTCGAGCGCTAATCGCACACCTTCCAAACGTCTGTAAGACAGATTGGAACTTTGCGTGCTGGCGATTAAAATTCTCAAAAAGAGATCGATAATCAGCGATAAAAAAAACAATTACGCAGAGGTGGTACGCGAATTAGCTGGAGCATGGAAGTCCGCCGGTGTTTCCGAAGGATTAATGTGTATACAATAACAGCAAAAAAAAAATACATCGAAACGCAAGGACAGACCTGGCTCCGGTGACGTTTCCGCAGATGATGGGCTCCTCGTCCTCGTTGAACGCCCAGTTGGACGAGTTCCAAGTCCACCTGTTGGGAGAGAAAGAGAGAGAGATAGACAGCAGTTAGTGTGTGCGTGTGTGTGTGTGTAGTCGAGCGGCAGCTTCTGAATTTTTCATACTATTTGCGCTGCAGCCATTGTTACACTTTCTTTTCGAAATATGCCAAGTTCGCGCTCGTACGACGAGATGAAATTCAAATCTACTTTGAAATTGCTTCCCTCGCGGGAGCGCTGGTGTGGTGCTACTGGCTTTAACGGATGGGTGCAGTTTTCAGAGGATGGGATATATTCTGTTCGCTAAGAATTGCAGATATTTCTTTTTTTTCCTTTCGAGGTACTATATTGATGCGCGCATCGAAAGAATTTAATTTGTTAAAGTCAAAAAAGTTGACGGATATATCATAAAAATTCGATGAGATTACATTATACAGAAAATCTTATGTAAAAAAGGCGCGCATCATACTTCAGCACATTGATTGATCGGCGGCCACGCGGTTTATTGAAAATTTCTCAACGCCGACATATTACATCCCCGTAATCTTGTGTGAAGCGAAAGACGTATATATCTCTCACTCTAAAATTTGCTCAGACTTCCCCGGCCGAAATCGATTATTACGCTCCGATGAAAAGCAGATACGTCATCACGTGGATTAAAATAAAACATCAGTCGCGTCCATTCTGCAGTGAATAATAGAAGCGGCGACGGCAAATGGTCAAAAGATGATGGACGATAGGGAAATTAGTGTCAAGCCGTTCTTCGCGCGCCTCCGAACCATTAAACTCGTATTCACTCTCCGAAAAGCCTCCGGAAATTAGAAGGAAATGATCCATCCGCACGACGCCGTCTACGACAATGCAACGGCGGTATATACACGTCACGCGCTATATATAGAAGCTTTTTCTTATCGGAAGCCGAACAGACAGCTATACTTTTTTATCGGCGATGACTGCTGTAGTTTCGTATCTATCCAAGTATATATAAAAGGATGAATCAAAAGGATTTCAAAGGGCAAGAAAAAAAAAAAATAAATAAATGAGACTTACTCTCTCCAATCGACCGGAGTGGCATTGGGTTCCATGTGCCTGACGCACTTGTTCCTCAGCTCGCCCATATAAACTTGCAGGGCGAAAAGAGCGAAGACCATGAGGCAAAAGATCGTGAGTGTCATTACCTCGGCGAGCTGCTTGAAACTGTGCAGCAGAGCGTTGATGATGGTCTTTAACCCTGAAACAGTCGAGTCGAGTTTTCTCCTTAGTTATATATGCCACATCCCTTATACTGTGCGCCATCGCTTCTTATTCACACACACACACATACACGAGCGCTCCGTCGACGCGTATATATATGTATACATTGAAACGACCGCGTTGAATAAAGATTAAGCCAGCGGTGCTGACTTTCGTTTATTGCCGCGGGGATTATATTGTTAAGTCTTGCGTGGCTTTTATTCCGAGAATTATGGCTCTCGGGGTGTGCGCGCGCTTAGCAGAAATTGCGCCCTCGGCGTGTGTTTTTCATTTGAATTAAACTTTGTCGAAAGAATTCAGTCAGTCTTTCGAAAGCTATGCGCAACTGCCCTTTTCCTTTTATATATATATATATAAAGTGAAGGTTTTTCAATCGGAATGTTGAATTAAAGAAAAGTTTGGAAAAATTGAAACTTGCGAGGCGAAATCCTTTGAAACATTCTACCAACACGAAGAAAAATATCTCCGACAAATTGTACGCTGCATATATCTCATAAAAGAAATACGAGTAGTTCCTTCTAAATCTCTCTCGGGCCGAAACGGATATAATTTCGTAGAGCTGTTCGCACGTCGTAAACGCGTTAGCCGCACCGGGTAAAAGAGGAGCTAATTTTTGACGCATTAAATGAAAGTCGGAGCTATACAAGGCTCTTAACTTTCGACGGCTTGATGTGGGGGTTACTTGATGCCTGAATTTATGCACATTGCTTGATAGTGTTAACTGTACTCGTGTTTTTTCGTATTTACGTGTTGTTTCGCGCGTATAATTTTACTCTTCAGTATAATTATATAAGTATAACTTGGCGTAATTCGCGCATCAGTTTTTACTTGGACTCGAAAAAACTTTCTGCGTCCTCAGTAATTAGTATTCCGAGGCTCTCGTCGCCACGACATCAAGAATAAGAATAATAAGCAGCCGACCTTTCGTACTTACAGCCCGCCTTATTTTCTTTTCCTCCGCCAACAACAGCAGCAGCAGCAGCAGTAGAAGTAAGCGTAATTCAATTACGTCGGTTACTCGGCGGCGTTCGACTTAGCATCTTATAAAACGGCAGCGCTCATTCTCTCGTAAAGTTTTATACCTCTCGTGTATATAAGCTCTCTCTGCAACTTATTTATACGAGGTAGTTGTTGCACGAAATGAAAATCAAGAGAAAGAGAGAGCCTCTCGTTTCGAAATAAGCTATATACTGAATCGCGTATAAACATTCGTTCGGAAAAGAATAAGTAGGTATATACGCGATACAGTGTACATTATATATAGACGCTTAAATAAATCCATGCACGCAAGACCTCAGCGCATAAAAAGCGCGCGCGCAATGACGACGACGACGTGCCATTGACCCACTCTCTCTCTCTCTCTCTCTCTCGCGCGCAAGCACTTTGTATATATACGCGAGGCCTTTTCCTTCGTGTGTGTGTGTGTAATATTATAAGAGCGGCGGTGGCAGGCCGGTATAGAGCACGTCATAACCGCATCGTTAGGAGGCATTCATTCGCGAAAGATCGAGCGGGTCATTTAAAAGCCTTCTGCTCTCGAGAGCAAGCGCGAGTGAGTAGCCAAGATTGCGATCGCGAGGCGACCTTCGTTGTGTGTTGCTGCCGAGAGAGCCCATTGTGCATAGCCCTGAGAGCTCAGCTCTCTTTCTCCCCGCGATTTTTCAGCATGTATGTATGTATATGCTTTGTATATAGAGTCTGCGGTCACATGTGCGCGATTGAGCTTTTGCGTGTGGTTTAGAGGTGTATGTGTGAGCTGCTTTATACAAGTTTGAGATTTTTTAAATGACATTGTGAATATATTGAAAGGGAAAAAAGGTTAAGATTTTAAAGGGATATCTCTGCTGACGAGGACGTAGTATTTTTCGGCGGTACACGAGATTATCACAAAATCTCTTTTTTAAAGACGCATTCGCGAGAATCGATGAGAATCAATCAATCAATATCTCTCTCTTCAAATCTTAGCCCATAAAATCACCATCCCCTATTATCTCTCTTTACAGTGGCACTCGTTATACGCTCGTCTATCTCTCGCGTCTTTCACGGCAATTAAGACGCGTTCTACGACGGCCAGAACCGCAGCAGCTAATGCGGCCTGAACGCCAATAATTCCCGGTGGGAAACACCTCCCCGATAACGATGCAATCTCGGATGAGCCGCGTGATAATGATAATCGATGTCGAGCTATCGAATCCGCTTTGAGCTAATATCAAGAGACTAGTGTGCGAAAGAAGGCCCGCGTTCTAAAGCTGAAAAGAGAGAAAAATAAACAATTTTGAACAATAGTTTGCTTATTTCGATAGGATGCTGGGCGAAAAGACGATTTTTTGCGTTTTTACTTTTGTGTGTTTAATTTCATTTGCTTTCTCAGACTTTAAAATGGGTAAGAGGTACTAAATTGACCTAAATAGATTTCTTTTCAAGTTGCTATAATTACAGCAATTTCCGAGTGTGCAGAGTTTAATTACTCTCACATTTTCGTAATTGAACCTATTTTTCACTTATAATATGCGAAATTTAATAATTTAAAATTATTGCATAATTAATCAAGATATAGATATGAAAATCAGTATTTTTAATCAACGGAAGAAACGCATCAGTCTTCTGTGGCGTTCAGAGGCACATCTGATGGTGCAAAAATTTCCCCGAAAGCTTGCGATAAAATCATACACGCAGCTATTCCCTCAGCCAATAGAAATCGATCAATCAATCAATCGATCGATTCTCAACAAAGCCAAGCGAATTGTTTTTCACCCGGTTTACATCCACCCGCAACATACACGCACGTCTACAAAAGCTATCGTAAAACCCGTCGTTTAACGTTCCTCGCCAACTTTTACCACTCGCGCACTGAACTCGATCGTCTTTATACTATACTGCTTTCACCGCGCGCGCGCGCCGTAAACCTCAGGAAAACGCATTGTACGAAGCGTCGAACTCCGCACGGCCTTTACGAGCAGTGCACACCAACGATTAACCTTGATTAGGAAAGCTCGTTTAGAAAAGAGAGTGTGTATAGAGGTGCTGTAGGAAACGTCGTGTTCCATTGGTCCAAAAAGATCTGCAGAACAGATACGGCCGACCAATGAGAGGTAACCGCATCGCCGAAACTGCGCTTATCTCTACCTTAACATCGTCGTCGTTGCAAAGTATAGTCTCGAGAGGAGACCCGAGAAAAAAAAAGGAATAAGTGTGTAATTTGATCCGTCGAAAGTGCTCTGCAGAGCTGACGTGAGAGAGATTTTGCGGTGCGGCGATTTTCGAATTTTCTCTCTCTCTGCAAGTTTAACGCGTCTCTACTATATAGAGAACATAGCAATTCGATTTGCCGCGGATATTTGGAATTCATGCGGTGCCAAATAATAATGAAAAACTCGCCGCGATTTTCGTATTTAATCGAGAACGAGTTTAGATTTCAGGAGATATAAAAAACGACTGAAATGGAATTCCTGGATTATACGTGAAATCCCCCTGATGCAGCTGCAAAAAGAATAATAAGCTTTATATACAACGCTTTCTTCTTTTTTCTTTCGGTTTTATTATCGATGGAGATTTATTATTTATAATCCCAAGGCGGATTATTGAGTGGGACTGCTTTTAATACGGATTTATGGAGCTTATTATTTCGATTGGAAATTTACGAGCGCGAAGATTTCACGCGAGAATGAAGCGGCGATCGCATAGTATTAGTCATTAAAAGCCAATTAGACTGTCTAGTACTGACGTCAACGATATATTGTCGGGAGTCGATATTTTTTTTGGACTTCGAACTGGAGCACGTGGTTATTGTGATTGTTCTACTACGAGCTTTGTATAAATAAAATGAACCCGGGTCGCGCGGTTGAATATTATATAACCCAAATTCGCACGGAGCGCTTCTTACGTCATCGCGGATTTCGGCAGCGCTATTATAATATTATGGAGAAGAAGGAGAGGTGGTGAAATTTAATTTTCAGTCCGTATAGTGTGGTACGAAGGTAACCCGCGAGAGAAAAGGAAGGAAGTTAATTGTTCAGCTAAGTATCGTATCCTATTTGCTCTGGACTCTTGCAATCTAATTTTAGCTGGATTATAGAGACGGCTATACTGTCGCGTTTAATCGCTGGAAGTGTATTGGCAGATAACTTCTTAGTCCGTGGAGCATCGGAAAAATTGCGCGAGTTTACTTTATAGATGAGTTGATATACTTGCGAAGATTATCGTGATGGTTATACACAATCTAACTTTGATCATGTGTTTGACTATCTGATATCTGAGAAAATCAACGTAACCATAATCATAATCCCTAAACTGCGTCTCAACGATACGTAATCAACCAACTTATATTTATTTCTCTCGCAACAATCCAATCTCCATAGCATCTTAGCTGCCAAGCGTAAGAAATTAAACATGCGGCGCAATAACTCCTCTAATAAATCGCGCGACGTGCGCAGAGTAGAACTTCTTCTTTGCCGGAACTAATTTTCAAGCCCGGCGCATAAAAAGAAAAAGATAAGCCTAGGCTGAATTAGCCGCGGCTAAAGAGCGACAAAACTGTAGAGACGTCGGGCGCGACTTTATGAGTAAAGTTTCGTTTCGCCGGGGGGATTAAAAATGTATATACTAAAGCTCGAGCTTATCGCCGCGATGTGTCGCTTACGGTTTATATCACGGGTCCAAGCGAAGACGAGTGAAAAAAAAGGAAGAGATGAGATATGGAATTTCACGTGAGAGAACGACGAGCTGTATATTATATCGTGTGTGAGAGAGCTCGCACCTGGGGCTATCGATTTTTCTCTGTATCTCATCCAAGCGCTCTTTTTATTTCTTGCGCTCTTGAGATATACAGCAGCCGAGCGTGAAATGACGATTTAACGGCGCTGTGAAGCCCGATCGGCTCTCACGCTGCGATGGAATTTGCTATTAAGAAAGGATGTGCTGAGCGAAATTCTAGCAGAGCTTTTTTTTCAACTAGCGCTTCGTCGATTTTTTTTTAAAGAAATTAAATATCGTTTGACAAATTGTGCGCTTCATTCCGATGTGCGATGAAGATACATCAGCATAAAAAAACTAAATTTTTTTCCACCAACAACAAAGCGCGCAGCTCTTTGTCACGTTTTTTTTTCTTCATATAAGCCGAATAAAAAGGAAAAAGTTACAGTATACACAGGGAGAGAGAGCCTTGCAGGATCGATAATGCCTCATATAAAAGTATAAAATCAAGCGATAAAAATCCAACACCGCGCGTACGCAATGATGGCTCTGCACTGCGGCGTGAATAAGTAAAAGTAGATAACCCCCGCTATACTATAGTATATAGTAGCTACACGCACACAGCAGACCTTTATAATGTGTATAGGTATATATATAAGAAGGCGTGTGTTTTACGAGGCTAATAAAATGCGCGTGCGCCGTTGGTAATGGGCTGCAAAATGAGGTTAAAACAAATCTCGCTCTACACTGTCTGTATTATTTTTTAATAATAACCGAGGACAAAAAGCGCGCGTTCACAGGTATTGTGAAATCTACTCGCGGTATCTTTTTATTCGTTCGTATAGGCGCATGCCTGAGAGCTTTTATGAATTCCTCTATTATTATATGACGAAAGCTCGGAATTTTAGAGCTTGCAAGGAAAGGACTTTGGGAAGCGGATCTTGACTAGAATTAATTTTGGAACTTTGTTCTCGTAATTAATAATATACGCAGAAAGTACTCTTCATTAAAGGCTCAATGGCTATATAAAAGGGTACGTAAGAATGGGCAGTTCTCAAATCTTTGTTACGATCCGTTTTCAAAAGTCCGGGACCTCGGCTTCATACTCCCCCTTTCGAAAAGTCAGAAGCTTGATCGATCAATTTCATATGGCAGCTTCAATTTTCAGAATAAATTCACATCAATAATAAGGCGAGGAGAATATCAATTTAACAGCCGACCGTTTTCGACTCCGCAATTTCAGGTAATTATAAAGCTCGAGCGCGGGTACGCATAATTTTATGCGCGATCGAAAAGCCTCGCTTTATATATCGTATAGCTTATATGTACAGAAAGCGATCGGAAAAAAAAGACGCTTCTCGCTTTCCGATAAGGCCGTACTTTTTTCCGCTATGCTATCGGAGCTGCTTTTAAACAGGAACTCTTCTCGCGATCTGCCTTTTATCCGAGGAAAGTCTCTGGTCGCCGGCTCTCTCTCTCTCACTCTGTACGTATATAATGCACGTAAAAGCGTCGATCTTATGGGACCCCTTTTTACGGTCGTTTGCGTTTATCTGCTGTGCTCCTTCTTTTTTTTCTGCCTTTTTCTTTCGCTTCGACTCTCCGTACAAGCGGACTTGATCTTTCGAGCTTTCTCTTTCGTTATCTCGCGGCTGCAGAAATGGATGACCCTTTCGCTTGCTTGTTTATGTTGCGAGGTTTGCTGTATATATCGTCGTTTTTTTTTCTTTTTCGCCGAGTACTGTAGGCGCACGCCTAGTTATTTTTAGGAATGTCGGAGGGAGAATATAGCGCGCTGTGGAAATTTATAGAAGCTCTCTTTGTGCCGGTCAACAGGTAAAGTGCTCTATATCACTTTTGTTTTCTTTATAGTCGCTCTTGTTGTCGGAATGTCAGAATGTGTTTTATAAAAACTTGAATCGAGAATGGGGCTTATGGTCTGTCACAGGTTACAAAACTTTCGAGCACTTTTATTTAATGATATAAGGGATAAATATGAAACGTGTTTTAAACTGAACTAGTTTCATGTCCTTTTCACTGATTAAACATATTTCGTTTAATTTAGAATTAGGAATTTCAAAGTACACTAAAAAAATTTGCCAAACCAAAGCGTAAAAGTGTCCTTCAGCCAATTAAACGCTCGAATCGACATCAGCACTTGAAAGTAAAAACGTATAACCATGAAAAAAAAAGCCAACAATATCACGTCCTTTACGCGCTACTGCGATACGTTTGTGTCCCGCGCTCTCGACGCTCGATTGAATGCTCTGCACTAACGAGAGCTTTTACCGTTCTCTCTCTTGCGCGATTCTTTAATAAAACGCGCGAAAGCTTCGAGGCTACAGTTCGTGTATATACACAAGCGGCAAATTTATCGCTGCTTTACGAGCAGCCTATCGTGTCGCGGTTTCGTTGTTTCTGAAGATATGAGCGCACGAAGTAATTGTGAGGGATTACCCCTTTCTCTCGCGTCAAATGTCAGGGAATATAATTCGCGTTGCTGCAGGTGTGCTCTGATTTATTTTATTTCGTTTTTGATGTGCCGCCGTCGAGCGAGATGTAAAAAGATTCGCAGAATACACGCGAGTGTATATATGATACATATATACGACAGACACGTATATATACGGAGATATGAATGCGCGCGAGCTTTCTTTTGTGTGCTGGGATTTCTTAATAAAAAGCTCGTGATGATGGACAGCTGTGCGTTATTATTTCGCGTTTAGCACGCTCGAAGACTCGAATTAAATGCTCTTTTATATAATTTATCTCGGTTTTTAATTCGTTCAATGCTACATAGCGATGGAAATTGCATATCACTCCAGTATTAATATAAACTGCAATTCATCGAATAAAAATCTATGTCTATCAGTAAAAATCGCCCGAAAGCAAAAAAAATTCGCTCTAAAATCCACTCCATCTATGCTCGCTTCGAACCGCAGACAAAGGCATCAGCGTATATACCGTATCGAGCTGACCACCGCACTAACTCCATCGGTTCTCTCGCCGTTTGTTATTCCGGCTCCCATAGGGCGACGCATAATTGATTTAGTATCGGGCCTCCCAAAGGCCTCTCTCTCTCTTCCGCCAATGCACATATATAGCAGCGCGAGAAAATCTAATGGCCGCAAGATTTGCGAGGCTAATACCAAATTGCCATCAGTCTGGCGCCACACACAGCATCAGCGAGTGCCGATGACGATGAGCTTGGATTTTGCGTCGAGGAGATGGATGTAGTTTGGCTTTGAGGTCTGCGGACGGTAATTTTGATGCTGATGCGTTTCGGCTTTTAGGTCAGATCAGTTTGCTGACGCGAATTTGTGGGATTTAGCTAAAAAGTACGCTCTTTTAAATTCAAAAATTATTACTATGATTCTCGCAACGGTACTCTTGCGAGTAAAGCGAGTGATTGTCAATTTAACGCTAAGAACGCGGAGGGTATATAAGCCAGATACATATCGCATCAACGAGAGGTCGGTATGGAATTACTCGGGGCTATAGTCCCCATATATATATATAGTTCCCGACGCTTTTCACGCTCCAACAATGTACTCACCTGGCATAATTGAAACAGTCTTAAGGGCTCTCAATACCCTGAACGTCCTGAGACCTGCGAGATTACCGACCTCCATTCCGATGGTCGCGTACCCGCTCGTAATTACTACGAAGTCCAGCCAATTCCATGGATTCCTCAGATACGTGTACTTGTTCAGTATGAATCCCTTGGCTATGGACTTTATCACCATTTCTGCCGTGTAGATGGCTAGGAAGATATATCTGTTGACAGAAAGCAGATTATTGTATGACGACAATGTGTACATTATAATATAGCAATAATCTCTCGTCTCGATAAAAGTCGTACGTAACGATTACAGAACAGCACTTTATTCCGAAATGATCGTCGAGTGCATATTACGCAATTCTCCATTACTCCAGACTTTATACTCGAGCTCTATTCGAAAATTAGATTTTTATTCATCGTGACATTATGAGACACAGCGCGCGCGCGCCCCGAAGGCGTTGAGTGGGCGTTGCATGATGAACCAGAAAGATATCGCGCGTTACGCGAGTGAATAATAAGAAATCGACTCATCTCGGTTAAATTAATTACGTCGTCGTCTCGCAATAAAGTCGATATTTTTTATGCGTGTGTCTAAAGAGGGCTGGGTAAAAATAAAGCATCTCGTCGAACAAAAAAAGAAAAATTGCGTCGGTTAATAATAGCCTCCGGGAAATTAAATTTACATGGCCGGTTAATCGATGAATACAGAATTAGACTATCTCGAGAGCAAGGAACTCCCTGCGTGTATAACGTTTTTCGCTTATAGAGCGAGCGCGTATATACGAACGAAAAAACCGAGCGTAATCGATTCATCGTTAATTCATCAACCAATCAGCTGCGTTGCAACAGAGCGAGAGAAAACACGGACGCTGTAAGCCTTCGATTATTATTTTCACATTACGCGCGGATTATTCGTATATACCTATATATACCTATAACGTGAGATTAACGAGCTCCCGAATTATCCTCGGCAAACAAAAGTGACCGGCGATAAAAAATCTCGCCCTCTTTAACATCGGGCCAAAAACGAGCGATCATCGCGGCGTAATCGCGGCTAATGATTTTTTCACGTGCCCGATATATAACGCCACCCCTTAACCTTAAACGATTCGCTCCGCTCACACACACACACACGTATACGCGAGCAAACACACATACAACGAGCGAACCATAAAAATTGATCGCATCGCTTCGCGACCTACATATACACTCCACACGCATTTATATGGTAAACGAAAAGGACAGATATACAGAGAGAGAGAGAGAGAGAGAGAGAGAGAGAGAGAGAGAGAGAGTATCTCCTCAGTAGTGCGGTAGATTTCAATGCCCCGTCGATTTGATACAATTAGCGGGGACGCAGCTCGCAAACAGTATGTATATATGTGCGCGAGACTGCGAGCGCGCAATTATAGGCCGATCCGCGTGCGCCGGTCAATATTAATCCGTACAGTAGAGTAAATTTGCTCGCGAGCACGCGGCGATTTCTGCCCTGTTAAACGCGCGGAATTAAACGTATATACGTCCAGTCTGGTATATATACCGATCAGCTGCTTTTCTTTGCCTGATATTACGATGTTATTTTTTGCTGTTGTTGCTGCGGTTTCCATAACGAGTTGTTGGCGTGACTGAAAAGTTCGTCGATCAATCCGAGAGTTGGCTCTCTGTGCGAGGAATTAAAATCTTAATTCGGGCAAGTTTTTCGACGCGAGAGAAAAATTATCGGACGGTGTGATATAGAGGGAAAGAGAGCTGAAGCCTGAGAGCGACGTGAAAAATGCTTCGGTTAAAAGGCTCTGCTGATGCGCTACTTGTGTGAACTTTTTTTTTTATATGCTCATAATTGGGAGAACAGGGAAAAAGCTTTAGTGTGAAGCTGATGTGCTTGGTTGAACGGAAATTGCGCCGAGTTCGGTGGATCGATGCGCGTCTGACTGAAGCGGAACCTTTTCTACTTTTAAGAGTATCATGGTGTTGAAGAAAAAGAGAGTGCGATCGATGCCTCTCGACTTAGTTTTGCTGGAGAAATATCATTATAATATTATGAAATACGCTCAAGTTCTCGAGTTTAACTTTAACGGCTACTATTTTATATCTATATAACTTTGGAAATTATTAAATTTACTCTGATCCGTGTCCGCGTGTTCTCGTGTTCCGAATACACACGTTACGGAGATTGATTTTTTTTAAGCGCTCGTAAACCTCGGGCACAAAAGCTCAAGCAACAGTATTCAACATGATCCTCGGGCCTTTTTATAGACTTTCTTTTTAACATCTTAACGTCCGAACACTTTATGACGGGCAATAAAAATGTCTTGTATTAGCTTCGAAGTTATATAATGAGTCTCTTCAACCCATTCACACAGAACAAGACTCTATCGTTAAATTGTATGTACCAGTTTATTCTCTTTTAGTAGCTGAAATTATTAACTCCTTCGCGTGCTTATACCGTCGCAGAATAATTATTCCGGAAGCGTATTAAAGTATTATAAACTTTATGTTATCCCTTCAAAACAGTTTGGATTAGTTTGAGCTAAATTCAAGAAAGAAAAAAGTAAACAAACGAAGAGCTATAGCGAGCCCGAATTACACAAGCGAGCGTATAAAAAAAAGCGAAGAAAATTTAAAAGGGTATATGAGAGAAAAGATAAGCCGCGTCCAAGCCATCTCGACCTCTTCCGCCGCGACGCTTCCCTATTTACCCAACGCCGTGTAGCATAAAAAGAAATCCCTTTTCTCGACGTGCACAAATTCAAAATTAAAAAAAAAGAAAAAATCCAACCCAGCTCCCGGACTAAAAGCAGTTCCGCTCAACAACGCAAACGACGAGCAAAAGAAGTGCAGTCATCGGGCGCATTAAGCCGTGCAGCGCTCGTCGGAAGAGGGTCATTATCGCCGGCTCCTTCGAAAAGTTTCGAGTACGGGCTCTCGTCGAAAAAGAGCGCAGGATATAAATATAGTTCTTCTCGTAGCTCGAGTAATTGCTTTTGATTTATGCGACGCCTATAAGATTGTATAATAAAACGCACGAATTATATATACCGTCACGATGATTCGTCATTATGGCACATTAGCTGCGAGTAAACATCCTCGTCCACAGCTCGTTTATATACCTTTTACTGGGTATACAGATATAAAAGGGGAGCATAAGCCGATGGCGCCGACACGAAAGTTTTCTCTTGCGGGAAAATCTACTTTTAAATGCGATTTATGCGAGAATTAGGAGGGAAGAGAGAATTGCAACTGGCGAGAGAGGAAGAGGCTATACTGTAAGCGGCTTTTCGCGCTCGAGACACGAAAATATAACGAGTTGTCGGAACGAATTGGTATATTTCTCAAACACACAGTAGGCTACGTTTACATCGAAGCTGGTTGTCTGATAAGCTGATGCTTGATTTCTCGAGAAGAGCTTTTATACTCGTTAAGATTCTAAAACATATTTTATTTGTTCTATAATTCGCATTATACTGAATAGTTTTGTCAATAATTATAAAAACTCAATGCTAAAACACACAGCCTATACAAATACACCACAGATACACCGAGAGTGAAAGAGCCAACAGAATCGCGTCGTGTCGCGGCTTACGAGGCGCCAATCCGCGGACCGGATACGTGCAACTTAAGCCTCCTACATCCCTGGGCTTCGTCGTCGCGTCGTCGATAAGAGGGGACGGCAAACGGTTGCTCTGATAGCTTACGACCGCGTGTAATACACTTTTTCCCGGGCTATCTTATTTAATATCGCGCGTGAATGGGATTTCTTCCTTTCTCTGTCGAGAGTTTTATTGCCGCGTTGGCCGATATGAATTCGACCGGGAAAGAGGCTTTCATAGCTTGTGTGCTCGGGATCTTCAGGCGTGAAATACTTTCTTATCGCGGAGATGCTTTATTTTTTACAATTTTTCACTATGTTTTTTCTCCGTAACGACAAAACGCGATTAGTTTTTACTTTATGGTTGAGTGAAAAAATAACAGCGATGTAGCATTTTGATAATTATTAACTAGATAAAGGCGCGCGTATATGTAAAAGTAAAATAAAGTGCAGCTCTCTCTCTCTCTCTCTCTCTCTCGTTTAGATATGTATACTGATAAGATCTTAAGAGGGGGGAGTAAATGTGCACGTGTGCATTAATGATAATAATATATACTTACTCGGCTTCTTCGATAGTCTCGGTCATGGCTAGGAAGACGCAGTTTAGTATTATGGTGGTCATGACCATGTAATCGAAGTACTGATTCGTGCTAAGGAAGATGCAACAGCGCCTTATCGGATTCCACGGTGAGAAGATGAACCAGCTCTTGGTCGCTGTGAAACGATGAATGTAATTTTTGCGAAACCTCTTTGACACTACGCAGAACGTCTGAAACAGAAAAACGAAATTTCGTTTTACGAATATCGTAATGTTTCGTATTGCGTTTGTGTATATTAATATTAAAATATTGTTGAATGCGGTAATTATCGACAGTCGATGTAATAGTATGCGCACATCGGAAAATATGTCAGAGACGAAAACTCCGCGATATCTCGGATATATGTGAGTATTGATGAGTGATTGGATTCGTAAATCCGCATGATTGCGGCTATTATCGATGTATCAGCTGACAAACGGAGTCGCTAATTGAACTGGATTTTATTTTTTACTTGAATAAATCGCGAGTAAAGTTTCTAAAACCACAAGTGTATACGTATCATTCATTTATATATCCGCTACAACTGTCTCAGCAACAGTAGCAGAACTCCAGCCAACTCAATTTGACAATAATTAGTTTAGACCCAGCCAATAATATTCTTCTACCTCTGCTACCTGGCGAATCCTTTTAAAGTCTACATCTGGTCCTACTCGTTTAGAATACAGATGAGATTTTCCGAGAAATCGTTTCTTTTTATAGGATTATTAGTTTAAATAAAGGTGGATTGTTGTTCAATATATTGAGTAATCATTAGCCTACAATTCTTCCCTGCAAACCTCAATTTTTAAACTAACTACATAATTATCTTGTTTATTCTATTTCATATTCATACACAATGGGCAAAAGAGTCACATATATAAAACGAGCGATACACTCGTTATTATCAAACCGCAATAATAACCCTCTCGTATATATTAATCACCATTTACGAGTTATATTATATGTGCAATCGTTAATCACCGCGGGAAATTTCATTAACTCTGTAACGAGCTCCTCGGTAAATCAACGCAGCTCGAAAACAATAATTCAGCCCCGAAAAATCCCGTCCGGTCCATTCCCATGCGGCTGAAGAAAGAGACTATGTATCACACACACACACACAGCCATCAGGCGCAATGCAAATACACGCGCAATGGCTTCATGTCGGCGAGTCGAAGGATAAACAAAATTTCGTCGCTTGTTTGCTCGACTCTACGCGCCCCGGAGTCGTCGTTGCAGCTATATGGCAGTGTTCGTATACACATATATATAATACGGCCGGTGCGCGATGTTTATTCGGTCTGCTGAAGCGAATTCGAGAGAAGAAAAAAAAGGAATATACACATACTCGGCCTTGTGTGTTTTTGAAGTGGAGGACTATCGCGTTTGTGTGCATCAGTCGAAGAGCTAGTCTCTGTATAGTATAAATTGAGGAAAAAGGATTTTCTTCGATTCGAGACCGAAGTGCTGACTGTGTATTGGAAATGCTTTTTGAGACACGCGCGAGAGGAAGGAGATTATCGCGTTGAAAAAGTGGCTTTTGTATTCATGAAGGGCGGATTTACGACGATGCTATATGTATGTGGTGATGAATTTGTTTTTATTCGCCGCTATACTGGAACAATTTGTTTTTCGAGCCAGTTATAGGATCGATTGCGTGCGCGTGCGGAAAACAACTCTTTTTTTTGGTCCAGCTTTTGCAGCCGAGCAAAAAAAAAAAAGAAGATTAATACGGTGTTCAAATGGGTTGAAATCTGCATGTGCAGCTGCCGGAGGATAGCAAGTTTTTAACTGCCGCGAATAAATACTCCAGATTCGTATGTGTATGCATGTATAGTCTGGTCTCTCGAGAAAAATATTTCTATTTGTGCGTAAATACATATTCTTAACCTATTTCAAATACACGCGCGACGAACAGCATCCGAAGTTTAAAAAAAAAAGACAGAAACAAAAAAATCTCTGTTAATTGCCCTATATTCCAACCTATATATATGCGCTACTGCAGTAACGGAGAAATCGTCAGCTTTACAAACATCGGCCTCTCCATTTTCACAACTTTTAATTAAGTTTTAAAGATTTAATTACCAACGCTCTGCGCGAAAAATGCGAACACCGGCGTTTCATCAGTGCGCAGCTGACAAATATATGCGCCACTTTTTACCCGACGCCTACTGCTGCACTTCGATGTGTATATACATGTATAGATATATATATATATGGGGAGTAGACGCGTGTGTATATAGCTATATATAGAGTAGTCGTTGCACGTGTATTTTTCCGCAGTCCTCTATCGCACTCGGGGCGCTGCGCAAAGCCGAGGCCGCTGCTCCACTTTCGCCCCTACTCTTTCCCATTGTTTTTTACTCCTGCCACCTGCACCGCCGAGTGCTTTAACCTGTCGGTTACTCCTCGCAGTCTGATTTCCGCACTACTCTCGCGGCTCTTCTTTTTCGATCTATATATAAGTTTTCTCAATAGCTTTTCTCGCGATGACGCTTTTTTTTGCGATCGACGCCTGGCCAAGTTTAGTTTAACGCTGGATTTTAATTGGAATTTTGATCGAGTGTGCTATTATAATACAGGGACCCCCGATTAAATTGCCGAGCTGTCATACCGAGTTAATTCGGAGCGAATTATTATTCGCGATTTTATTGCTGCCGCGGGCGACGAAAAAGCGATGTTAATACACGCGTGCGCTTATTAATTTTCAAGTCTGCTACGTGTTCGTTAATGACAATTTAGCGGCTGTCCAACGAACGCGATGTCTTCGTCATCCTGTTCTTTACTATATTATAGAATAATATCACAGTTGCAAAATTTAGTCGCATCAAGCGCGTGACGCGTGAATATGTCCTGTTATTATAGACACGTCAAGCTTATAACGAGCTTTCTCTCTCAACGCTGACTATATAAGTCTGCGATTTTTTCAAATTTACTCAACGAAAATGCAGGATTTATACGCGCGACTGCTGGGGATTGCTATAAGCACTTGTTAGTCACTTATATATATATAAAACCGGTCGTGCGCCTCATGCATAAATGCAACCACGCGGTGATTGAGTGCTCCACTGCTGCTGCTGCTGTTTTTTTTTCTCAGCCTAGAAGGGTATGAAAAATGCTGTGCGCGCCAAAGTTTTAACTCTGATAATTTTTTCCGTAAAAAATTGCCGATTGCCGCTCTCTCCCGGAGGGCTTATCGCTGGTTTATTTTCGAAGCCACGGCTTGTTGTTGTTGTTGTTCTTGTGTTGGACGTGGAATTATTAGCTAGATTAATGCTAGTTTCGCCGAACTTTTCAATATACAAGCGAAAAAATCGTCTATATACGCCTATATACTGGTTCCGACAAAGTAAAAAAATAGGTGACGGTCTTGATAAAAAAGAAAATTTCAATCTTTTTCCCTTCTTCCATACGTCTACGCCATTTTCGCTCGTTAAGTCGAGCCGAACTTAAATCGAATTTTCTCGTCGGACGAATTTCTCACGCTCTAGTTCTATATACATATATATATCGTAGAAAAGTCGATTTCCGCC
>UCOJ01000510.1:0-92429 GCA_900474305.1 Cecidostiba fungosa | reverse complement strand
CATAAATTCGTCCTCTTACTCAATCATTATTTCTAAAGCATTAAGGTTATACAACAATTAAGCTGCAACAAAACCTTAATAAAAAGAGCACAATGTCGAGAAAAAAAGGGCTACAGAGGCGGCGAGGAAGATATTCCGATGCAATGTCGCTGCTGGTTAAGCGCGACATTGCATGAGTTTCATTTTTCGGCGGCGCATTTCTGGAAGCCGGAAGAAGCCTGTAGCGGAATACGAGGCGGTTTCTGCTTAGCCTACTATATATCTATAATTACGTCGGCAGCAACGAGTCTCTAGCGCCAAAGGCAATAGCGCCGGCGCGGTCGCAGTTTTTCTCGGAATAATTAACAAAACTGCTTTCTTGCTCGCGTACTTTCCTTCCTCTCGCGTATAATCTTCTCCTCGCTCTCATTTACGCTAAAGTAGGTGAACGACGCCGGCGTAATGCTCGCCGCCGCCGCGCGTTATTTCGTTTTTCTTCTCTCCCTCATCCTCTTGCTCCCGTAGCACACAGGCCTCGAGTATAACCGTATATATATATATACCGGAAAGAAAAAGCGCGATAGAAGCGGCTGCAAACGAGCGATGAAAAGTGCAAGAGAGAAAGAGAGAAGAAGGGGGGAAAAATAACGCTGTGCAAAATGCCGAGCGCGCTTGACGAAAGGCCGACGTTTACGAGAGAGTATAGCCCCGCGGGACACCGAAAATATTTCGCCGAGCGCGAGAGAGAGACTGCAAGCTCTCACGGAGAAAGACAAGTGGGCTGGAGCGCGCGAATGCAGCCCATCAAATGAAAATTCTTTGCCGCGGCCGCTTGCAGGCCGTAAAACCGGTCGAGAGCTATGCGCGCGCGCGCGCGAGTATCTTCGCTGCAGCCTATATACGACACACGGAGAGGAGGAAATGTATAATACATGCGCACTTGTAATACAACCTGTCCTATAGAAGCTTATATATGTATATACATATAAGTACACGACCAGCAAAGCAAAAGGACACGTGCACCTGACACGACGGCAGCTGTGTGTCGAGGACGGAAGAGCGCAACGTTTCGGCGCGTAATGCCCGTAAAACCCGGGTTTAATCAGCCGGCGTATACCCGGCGCATCCCGCAGACCGAGCCAAGAGAGAGGATACGCTCATAATGTAACGTAAGGGCCATCCAGCGGGTGCCTCCCTCTCTCTCTGGTATTACGCAGCGACTGCTGTTCCTGCCGCACGCGCGCGCGGGCGTTCCATATTCGAGCCAACAATGCGCGGCTTCCGTTCACTTTCTCTATACTGCTCCGCACACGCGCTACTGCAGCTCCTGTGCAGTAGCCGCAGGCTTTATGCGTATATGTATATATACGCGGCCTACCGGCCGAGAGCTCGTATAACTCGATTTTTGGCGCGCATATATACGACGGCTTTGTGCGAGTACAGCACACAACACCGCGAGATATGACATCGTCGTCAAACAGCGCGGCTCTGGATTTTCGGGTCAGGAGCTACTGTGTGTCTGATGCGTGTGACCTAGCACGATATAGTGTGAATTGAGAAATTTACATTTTTTTTTTTATACTTTTGGATTATTTGTAGAGGCACGCGTATAATATTTTTTTCTTAGAGGAGTAGGAAAATTCATGCCTGCCTGATATGACGCGGTATTTATGATATATATATCTACTCACATTTTCGGCAGCAGCAGTCGCTTCTCATTTTTGGCAACAGCCCGGCCGGCCACCTACACCCCCTATATACACTGCATGTATGTATATGTATAATATGCGAGCATGTGCGCACACGCGAAGGGCTTACTTGGCATCGAGATATATACGCTGTATGTATATATTGCGAAGCGGAAACGCGCGACAAGCGCTGAGCGCGCTTTCAGCTGCGCTTGATAAGCATCTTCGCTGATGGCGTATACACAAACGACCCCCGGCTTGATTCCTATCGCCGCGCGGATCCGCCGTTTAAGGCCTCGTGAAACGAGGAATTATGCTTCGTTACGCATCTGATTCTTCGGAGCTCATTTTTTCCGACCCATTGCGACGTGTATACGGATATGAGACATTTTATTTTATACGTCCGCCGGAAAAAGCGAGTTTTTATTTGTAGAAATTTTGTTTTCAGGGAAGTGAAAAATATTCTACTTTTCGATTATTCGCTCAATAAATTTACGTTTATTGCGTTCTGCCGGAATCAATCTAACTTTGAGCGCTTCGAATACAAAAGTGCGCTCTTTATTAAAGTTTCATTGCTCCCTTTGGCTATTCCGATATTGTCTATTATATCGATTCAAAAATAAAAAAAAACGACTTGAATGCGTTTATTTGAAACGCTGAAATATACTGCAAAAATGGTGACGTCGAGCATTCGAGGAATGTCGATTGTTGTACATGATTTGGCTGTGTATGAAAAACGAATAATTAAAAGATTGTGAAACTTCCTGGGTATAGAAAAGCGCCCATTTAAAATGGTCATAAAGGCAAAAACTAGCTAAGTAAAATGTAAAAAAAACTATCATTTTACATTGCCAAAAATTAGCGATATATCTTGTGTATTTTTTTGAGTGAGAAATATATTTCAAATTGTCAATATTTAGGCGTACATTCAATAACTTAATTAATTTAAACATACGGCGAAGCCAGAGGGCTTTGTAGAACAACGTCTAAGAAATAAAAACAACCCAGTTCTTAGATTGACAAGGCAAAAACTGGCCAGTAACCGTTTCTACTAGGCTTGTATTATCATCATCATTTCCCAAATACGTTCTATATATAAATGTGAATGAGCGCACCACATAGCATAAGCAACAGCATAAGATGGCACTATTATTATACAAGTGCTCAGCATTCAATTAATTAAGCGATAATTCAGACTGCCAATAACGCGAAATTTAATCACGGAATCCTATTGTACCTTATTCCCATGTTAGAATCTGGCAAAGTATTTCAAGAATTGCTCACTGGCTTCGCGCACGCGCGCAGAGCTCTCTCACTTGGCTCAGAGGCAGTCGCAATGCAACTTTAATCGAGTTGCCTCGGCCCGAGAGTGCCGCATCTTCAAGACGAGTTGGTAAAGATAAACAATTCCAAGTATTGATCTCAATCAAGCTTCGCTAATTAGATTTAATTGAAAAGCTCTAAAGCCGAAGGATCGTTTCTGATACGGAACAGTATAATTAATTCTGATAGTCTCTCTAAGAAAGCGCGTTCAAGTCTATAGGATCTTAAGCTCCCTCGGATATAGTACGCTATACAATAACCGCTCTCGTGTGGATAGCTCATACTCTTATGATACACGCTTTGGCCCCATCGCCGTCGAGTTCGTCGAGAGAAATCTTGTAGTTCTTGATGTATAAAACGGTCGAAGCTTATGTTTTTATGCGCTACAAGTTCCCATTTTTAGATAATACTTTTGCTGATATAATTAGGGCTCTTTTGAATCAATCGCTACAACTTTAGGAAAAAAAATCGTCTTTCCGTTGAAGGAGATGCACAAAAGAAAAAACGTTGAAAACAACGAACAAATTATTCTATTCTCGGTCACAGGGAAACATCGTCAGGATTTAATTAAATATTCTCTTTCACGGCTGCAACTCTATAGTTAAAAGAAAAAAAAACAACAACAATGAAAGTCCACCTGGCTGAAAGAAAGAAATATAAGAGAACGACGGGAGGACGACGAAAGCAAAGAGGTTAATACGGCAGCATTATAGCTCTGATGGCAAAAGCGGCGACAGTACAAAGCAGAGCAGGCGCACATGCGGTAAATTAAAGATTAACCATAATGAAAGGCGATCGCCGCCGAGCAAACAAGGCGAAAGTTTACAACAGTACCTTTGGGCATAGTGGAAGGTAAGCAAGGTCGGAACGGATACGCGAGCGAATAAGGAGAGCACAGAGCGGAAGCCAGTTCCTCTCGACGAGGACGACGAAGCCCGGCGCAGAGGGACGTATATATGTGTATATATATGTATATATGTATAGGGTATAGGGAAGAGAGCAGTTCTGCTTTAGATTCTGGAGTCGTGTTTCGGGTCCTCCGTGATTGTAAGCCAAGATAAATATCTTGGCTAATTCAGAGCGGGGCTTCCGCAACTGAAGTTTCATTCGGCGCGCCCGCGAGTAGCTGCGCGCGGCTGTGACTAAACTCGGAACTATATGCGATTTGAATTGAACTTTAAATTAAATAACGCGCGAGCGCGCGCGCAACCCGGCGCGGCGTCTCGAGCTGCTTTTAACCCAAGCGTTTGCTTCTTGAAATTTTTTTAATTAGCGCTTGGGATAAGCTTGAAAAGCGTTTGATGCTTGTGGAAATAACGAGGATGCGATGGATGGGTTCTTGCACCTTCCTTACGTATATGGTTTTTACATTAAAGCTGAAGCTACTGTGCGTGCAGCTTGAACGTCATTACGATGTATGCTATAATATTCAAGTAGATTCAATGCAACTATCCATTTCTAATTAGCTCGCCGCCGGTTGTTTGAACCAACTTGTACATAAATTATGTATAATCTTGTATGCGATAGCACAACACAAGTTGAACAATAATAATGGCTGTACGCCCGATTATTAGCATGAATTAAGACACATATACAGAGTATTATTATATTTCTCGTCATAATTTCATCAACGGACTTCAAACTCACCGCTTATGCAATCATACAATTCATACAGCTGAACGCGAAGTTTGTAATTTAATTTAATCTCGTCTAATTCGCCAGTGATGTCGAAACTCGCGCACCATGGGCGTGTGTGTGTGTGTAAGAGCGTCGAGCGCGTATGTATATACTTTTTGTCCGGAGTTGAGCTGCAACGCTTAGCCATTCGATTTCGAGCTAAGCTCTTGATTCCAAGCTTACGTGATGTGATTTTTATCTGGAATCTTCCGAGGATTACGCGAGATACTTGCATTACAAGTTTCTAGCAAGGAATCTTATGATAAAACAATTACGAAGATAAAGCAGGTTGAAGACGCGCGCGTTGGATATAACTACACTGAGACGTTTTTATTCTGTATTTCCTTGCGTGAAATTGGTCGTAAACCAGAGGGATATATAGTGGCATCGTAAAATCGCTATTAAACTAGAGAGAGAGAGAGTTTTTTTAGTTCAGTAAACGGCTTTGATTGCCATTAATTCGATCTGGCGAAACTCGTTATTGCGGATCCGGGCTTAGGCGAAGGCGGGCGATTTTAGACGATTTCAGAGTCGACGAAATCCTGCTTTAGGAGTCCTCGAGAGCCGGTTAACCTCACTTGAATTAATTTCCCTTGGATTTGAACAATCGAGACGGTATACCAAACGTCATATTTTCGGAAGTCTATATAAATTTCGTAGTATATATGCGATCTTGTCATTCGATTAACTTTTGGATGAAATTTTAATTAATAAAACAGCAGTTCTTGTTTACGGCATTAAAATGTATACTTGCGTTATCTATACTCGATCATATAACATCTACTTTCCGCTCTAGATACACAAGGTACTGTTATTACTAAACAAAATTTCTTTCATATAAATCGATATATCCAGAATTTTTATTAGGAAGTTATAATATCGGACGTTGCGGAATTTCAGAGAATCTATATGATTCCGCCGCAAAATCAATGAAAGCTCTTTTATATATGCCGAAATTTTCAATCAAAGTGCAAAGTGCTCAAAGCCCGATAGTTTCCCTGACAAAGCTCACGAAGCGTAAACACATAAGTACTTGACCAATTTGCACTCTTGAGTTTTGTACAGCTGATTAGCTGCATACCATAAGCTTTCCCGAATTTCAATCGTGAAAATGACATGAGCTCTCTCTCTCTCTCTATCAGTCGTATTTCTCCCTTTGACCAGTTTCTACACATATATGCTATTCAGCGCGCACTAATAGCGTTGGTAGTCGGTAACGGCTCGTTTCAAGATTCTCTTTTGCCGCGCGTGATACACGCACACGTAGCGCTCGCGCATCGAGGCAAACCACGGTGGCCGCTATAGCTATAACTAATCGCACGAGCTTGTCGGTCCGCCGAGCTTGGTTCTTGGTCAAATGAACGTCCGAGTGGAGCTAGCCGGCGCTCGAGAGGAGAGAGAGATTCTACCTCCCTCTCTCTTTAATTGCAACAGCCGCGAGCGGTAACGTAACATTTTCGAGAGGTCCGTCGGTCTATTGATCTGTCGCAGCGATTACAGCACTTCTTTTTTTTTGCGCGCGCGCTGCCCTCTATCTTTCATCTACTAAAGTCGCATCGAGGAGCAATTACTGCTGCAATCTTCCGAGCTGTGGGAGCGAGAGAAATCGATGAGAGAGCGTAGATAGGACGCGAGAGAGAGAGAGAGAGCTCACAAGCCGAAGCGCACAGCGGAGATATAAAAAGTCGGACGGTCGAGGGATGGTTGGGCGACGTGGTACGACGACGTGTAATACCGTCACGATTGGTGCAAAAAAGGTCAATATTTGCTGGTTTGCCAACTTTTTACTGAAATTCGCGAGAGATGGCGATTTTTGCGAGAGCAAGGTAAACGAAAATCGTTTTGGCCTGATTCTCTACGAGATAGAAAGTTGGCGTGTATTTTGCGATAAAGTTGTGCCCAGCGTGTATGGTACACATTTTTTACGTGTATATATATAGAGTTGAATTTGATTTCAACGGTATACATAGGGTAAGTATGGCACTCGAAAGGAGATCCTGTTTGGCAACTATCTCTATATACCTCCCTTCGGCCAATATTGTGGTTACACACAGAGAAGGTCAACCTCAAACCTGCATGCGGCATCAATAAAATACGCATTGTGTAACGAAACGCACCGACGGTAAGCAAATCCGATAAATTTATTAATCAAATTAAAGCATTGCCACTTAATTTATTCTTGTTCTGTTTTTCTACTGCGCGCCTTTCATTGGATTGAATTTCAATTTTCACGTGGAATACTTTCGATTAACGCGGCCTGACCATACCCGGATATTTCTACTGTCACGTTATCTTATAGCGATTTCTCGCAGAAATAAAGTGAACGTATAGTAGTAGCCGGCGGGTATAGTAGCAGAAATCGTGAAATCCCGCATAAGATCGCGCAGTTCCGTCATCCCAGGCCGGCGAAAGCAGAGGAGAGTGAGAGAGAGAGAGAGAGAGAGAAAGTCAAAGGCTCCTGCAGTGTGCGATCGCCGGCTTTTAACGAGCCCTCGTAAATACGAATCTTGGATATAGTCTTGGCTACGATAATCCGCTTATCTAACCCGCTCGATTGCCTCTCTAACCGCTCGCTGATGATTGAAGGGGAACGGGAGCATGCTCAGATAGGGCTTACACCGCACGCACGGACACACGCATATATACATGTATATATATATAACGCAGGACACGAGACAGCCAGACGGAGAGCGAGATATGTGGGCTGGATGACGTCCCCTCCTCCTCCCCCCCACCTCTCTCTCTCACTCACTCCTCTGGAAGCGACTATCGCAAATTATTATACAACCCGCACACTGCAGCACCGCTGCGTCTCGATTGTCCACTATCAGCCGGCCGCAATCTCTCAAACACGGATCGAACCGTTTGAAAGAGAGAGAGAGAGAGGGAGAGAGAGAGAGAGATATGTATACATATAGGGGGAAAGAGGGGTGGCAGCAGATAGCGCAGAGCTGGCTGGAAGTTCGAGAGCTGCTCGACGTTTCGCCTTAATTCGAATTTCCGCGGGGCACCATTACCGAAATTATTTGGGATCCTGCGGCCGCCGCGAGAAATGGCATAAACCATAAACCAGAACGAGTCTGGTGTAGACTCTTCCGCGCGCACGAGCTAGCTGGGGTGTGTTTTCCCTCCTCCTCTACATCTACCTCCGGGCGATGTGCTCGCAGAGATCCATATACTACTTACACACTCGCACACACACACGTGCAGCCTCGGTTTTCCAGGATTATCCATGCCTCTAGTACTGCAACACACTCTATGTGTACATATACAACCCTATGCGTATGTAGAGAGCGTTCATTTGCGCAATCTATTTCTATACTCGATTTCCAGAAATTGTTCTTATTTATATTAAAGAGTATTCGATTTTTTTCTCGTCGTATGTGAATGCAGTATTCGATTCTGCCTTGATTTATAGTTGATTTTGCGGTAGCGCAGAGAGACAGAGAGAAGTGTATTAAGTACGCCTATATGGGAGAAGAGAGGATCGAAACGTAGCAGACAGCTGCATCGACGAGCGCTTATTTCAATGCCACTTAGGGAAGTAAACAAATAAAGGGATGAAGGCAGCAAATACGGGCCGCATAAAAGAAATTGCCAATACCTCCTCCGAGATCTGTTTTTCTGCGCTTTTTCATTTTCCCATATACGTATATTGCCAGAGAGCTAGAGCCGTACGTAAATACCTTTCGCGATTCCCGTTCCTCTCAATTTTCATTCTTCGCTCGATTTCTCCGATATTCACCGAAGAGAGAGAGAGAGAGAGAACTGCAGCCGGATGCATATACACTGTGTATTTTCCCGCACGAATGCACGCATAATATGAACATACAGCTGAGCAGAAATTTTCTACGAAATATATATAGTCTACGTGAATGTCTCGTCGAAAGGGGTTGTTTTTCATCGAAACAATCACTCGGTGATGTTAATAATAGTGCGCGTGTAAAGTACATCATTTATACTGCATCTTTCTGGAATCAGTTCTCTCCAGTACAAGTGCGAGGTAGAGAACATCAAAAGCAGCTTGCAAGTTACGCATTTAGAGCTCATCGCACTCTCGGCGGCAGCAACGCCAGGCACCACTGCAGGGCTACTGGAATAGCAAACGATTCGCCTTTAAAGCCGTCGCAATGACTCAGTTCGTATTCTCTGCGGCCTTTCACGTACGTATATATATATACGCGCAACGCCTGCGCGGCTTCTCTCTCTCTCTCTCTCTCTCTCTCTCTCTCTCTCTCTCTCTCTCTCTCTCGGATTCTCATTCCTTCCATTTCCCGAGCGTGCAGCAGGGAAACGAAATAGAGCATGCAGCGCTCCCAATGACCGTCGACTCTCATGCCTCTGTACAGGAGACGAAGGAATTTCAATCTCCAAAAGTAGCTTCCAAGTGGCTTTTGCCTATATTCTTCCCTCGTTTTTTTTTTTTTTTTTGCAACAGGCAGCCGCACGCCACGGTCGTTGCCGACAAGGGAGAAGCTTGAATTTCATTTCGAAGTCGATGAGACGCAAACGCGCGCGCGGCAGCGGCGCAAACACAAGAGAAAGGAAGAGGAAAAGGCGGTGGAAGTCTTGGGAAAACATAAGGAGTAGAGAGCCAGCAGCGGGACAAGTTCTCTTTATTGAAAAGTAATGTAGCAAAAGCCACCGCGACTGATGCCGAGTATAGGCTCTTCTGTTTTATTTACAAAGTTTCCGAGTGACTTTCAATCCCAGCGCAAAGGAGAAAGATTAAATTGAAGGGAATCACGAGTGGTGTGAGAGAAAAGGCCAAGACCATACGCGAGAGGTATATGGAAATGGCGTATCTGTATAATAAATCTCGCGTGTTCTGTATAATGTATCAATTATCATTAAAACACTGACGGATATAAGCCGGAGAGCGATGAATAACTACGGGGGCTCTGAAAAATTCACGGCTTCAATCCGCGACGGCCGCCTATATTTATATCGCTCATGAAGAATTTCCGTAAAACGGCCAAAATGATACCTTCCAGCGTATAAAATTTCCACACGAGTAGAACTCTCAGGTCACTCGTTCGCTCACTAATGCAAACACACCCACACACGTACCTATGTATACGTTGGAAAGAGAAGCCCGAGCGCAAGATCGGCCGTCATATCGATATAAACGATGGTTAAGGGCACAATAGAACACGGCCGGTTATCTGGCCGCGTGATGTATAACCCAGAGCGGGGCCTCTCTCGCTCTCTCTCTCACTTATATACTGTCTCTCTTTCCATCTATCGCTTTCTTCCACTACTACTACTCTTTCGAAGCGGCAGAGCTCGGGGGCTATAAAATATACGCTGGCAAAGCGGCGTATTATACCGTCCGGTATGGACGACCTAGAAAGTCGAATAATATTAGGGAGAGACAGTAGGGAGTAGTGATATCAACGAAGGAATTGATTAGGCGTGTCACGCGGTGGCCCGACAGAGGCTCGGGATGAATAAAAAAAGACGAACGCGCAGAATGTCGTGACGTGTTGCGAACGAGCTAGATGTGACATGAATCAAATGACGAGAGAGTGGCGCGCGAGTAGGAGGTCTGAAAAAAATGAGGGTCATAGCCGTGAGTATATATAGGGAGAAAAAAGTGCTCTGTAAATGAAATCGACCAGCCGGAATGTCGCGTTCACGGGTGCCCAAGGCACGTCTCCTGATTTTGTTTTTTTTTGTCCTCTCTATATACCTATAGATTCTGTATATATATACATTCGCGTGGGTGCGCGGTCGTGTATCCGCGAGTGCGTGTGTCTTTTAAATATAACCACTCCTCCTCCTGTACACGCTATATATGCTCGACGTCGTAAAAATCGCGACCGGCAGCAACGCGACACATTCCAACGTCGACAGTAGGGGGAGGGCACGGAATTTTTAGGCAACGAGTTTTCACGTTCTCGCGAGCCTGCGGAGCTTTGCTTCTCTAGCTCCCCCGTCGTCGTGTTTGCCTTTTTTACGAGTGCGCGTCCCTGTTTTTTGCCGTTTTATTTTTTTATTTTCGTCTTTCCTCCGCTCGCGCTCTCACTCTCGCGGGGCTTTACTGCTTTTTATTTGCGGCCTCGTTCGGCTCGACTCTTGCGCTGAGTGGCTGCGCATACACGACGGGTAACAACGAAAAAATTTTCATGCAAATCTCCCGAGCGTCCTACGACTGCTGTCGCTGCTAGTATTATTGCTGCTGCTGCTGTTGTTGTTGTTGTTGTCGTCGTCGTCGTCGTTTTTCTAGAAATGACGGATCGCGTGTATAGGATATTACTTTACGGCGCGGTTTCGTCAGCTGCCGAGATAATTTCGTTTCGAATGTTATTACATTTTTAATAACTCGACGATCAGCAAATAACATATGTACAATTACGTAATGTACACGTTAGATAAACACAAACTTCCCCAGGATCTTTTTTTTATCCCTGCAGTGCAACCTTCGCATTTCCAGTAAAGGCAAATAAAACTTTCGTCCACTATGTACCAATCAGAAGCGTCGCTCAGAAAAAAAAGAAGTGACAAAAAACACGAAAGCGCGGATAATCAAAAGGGATGTTTGTAAACTCTCTTTCATTCTCGTCGTCGCATCCACACATATAGAGAAACGAGCTCTCCTCGCTGGAAGACCGACGACCTAATTATTTGCTATTTCCGAGATGTTAGCAATTTCCGCGAGAGTGACGTGTTTACTTCCGCCTCGCAGGAAATCGCTCGATCCGATAACGATTATACGCTGTATCCGAGCCCCGGCTTTCCTCTCTTGCTCCCCCTTCAGCCTCTCCGTTTGCCAATATAGCGCGCGCGCATCATCCCCCTGGCTCGTCGTGTCGCAGTTCTCTGTGCACTGCAGAGCTGCTCTCTCCCTTGGTTAAAATTCGATTCCGTGTACTGTCGATGAGCTTTTTGCGCTCGCGGCTGAAGCCGCTTTTTTCGCCTGGTTGTATATCGCTTCGTCAAATGGCTAATGCTCGTCTACGACTCCATATAGCTGTGTCTGTGTGTATCCTGTAGTTCATTTGCCCGAGTGTGCAAATAAAGACCGCTGCTTAATGATTCGTGATATTCTTCGACGCACGTTGGACATTCGTTACTGTTTCAATCGCGCAAATCTGGTTTCTCTGGAACATTTCAGTTTCGAGCTGATGCGTATATTATACGCTTTGCTTCCTGGTAATTTGTGTATTTTTCAAGTCTTTGACTGTGTACAAAGTGTATAATGAAGCAGGATGCATAATATTTGTCAATTAATTATGAATTTTGTCGTTCAATTGAATAAATCTCCCGGTAAACCTGGAAACACGATAAATTTGCAAGTCATATATATTTTGTATTTATATATTTATTGAACGGAAAATGAATGTACAAATCGAAAGGAAGAGATACCGTTGGCGAAGTACGAATGATTCTGACTTTAAATGAATTATATTATACAGTCAAACACTTTTTTCCGTAGACTTCACGTTCACTCCTTAATAATACAAAATCCTTTTGGCTAAATTCGCTGTACTTCTTTTTGATAATCCGGTAATTGTCACTCTCCCCCAAAAAGTGCGCGATATCAATGCATCCCGAGCGTCCTTCCTCAAGAAAATTGTAAAGCTTAATGAAATGGAAAAAGCAATTAGCGAATCCCTCCCCAAGATTCCTATCATTAAATTGATAAACACAAAGCGCGAATAAGAGTCCGTAATCGTCGTCCGCAAGCCGGGCAACGCTGCATTTGCGTTTAAATATACGCGGCTCGCTTAATTGTATAATTCTTTAATTAAGCCCCGTCATCCTCTAGTGAAAAATCTATTTGCATGATTAACTGCGCGAGAGAGAGAGATTCCCGCAAAGAAAAAGGTGACGAGGCGAAGCGCGCCGGTAGAAAAGGAACTTGAAAAGACACGGCTGAGCTGCAGATGGAAAGGGGTGAAAAAGCGAAAAAGATAGACACGCTATACTGCAATGGTGGGAGCGAGGAGCGTTAAAAAGTCGGGAAAAGAATAGAAGATGAGCGGCAGCGGCGAAATCATACTCTCTCGCTGGCTCGCGAGAGCAAGAATTTTTAACGAGCCCCGAATTAAGGAAAGCAATTACAGATAATGTCTTGGAGCTACGCCCTTATGCCCCGCGGACTGGAATGATAGAGACACCGGGAATGAGGAAGGAAAAGAGACTATATGGCCACTCGGGATTACGGTTATACGGCTGTTCCGCAGAAATATCACACATGCATTATAGAATTGGTTTCGGCGGGGAGGGTATAAGGAAAAAAGCTTCAAGCTAAGCTTGAGCTTGTTATAGCCAGGCTATAATGGACTGTATAATTATCATAGCGTATTATTCCGCGGAGCAAATTAATTTTCGAGCTCGCTATATATACACGTAATATACGCTAATGACTCAGCCTCTTAACTTTGAGAGAGATCGTAGCCGGAATTTCGATGCCATTCTTCCTTTATCCTTCGAGCGAGCATCAAGCCGTACAAGCACTAGCAGAGAAAGAGCGAGAGAGAGAGAGAGAGAGAGAGAGAGAAAGCCACAGCGCCATAAGGGTTGGCATCAGAGAGGAAGGAAGCGCTCGCGAATATGTACATGGTATGAATATACGTGCAGTATATACGCTTGCGACGGATAAAGTGGATGCTAGGCAGGAAAGACGTACGAATGTGCGGAGCTTAAAAGCCGAGGCTGGAGACAGAGAGGGTCGCCGGTCATTAAGCGGCCTCGGCACCTCTTTTCGCGAGGCCGCCGTTTCTCCTACTCTCTTTTTGGACATTAAGCCGTTCCGGGCCACGTAATTTTCTCTCCTCCGACGCTCATCCGCACTCTACTCCTGCATATTCGCCGACAGATTTTTTAGTTAGCCTAGGCGTGCGCTCGCTATCGTTAACTAACTTGGCTTAGAGCCTCGCTTCTTTTTCCTCTCTGTTTGTGCCGCGACGTCATCATTTTTTTCGCGGTTCCCTCTTTTGGAATTCCCGTTGACACTTTCCACAGGCTAACTTCTCGCTTTCCTCCTCCTGCTCTTTTTCTTCTCTCGTGAAATTCCTTGAATTTTTTTTTTTAAAGCTCCAACTTGTGGGCGTATACGTATGCTTTATGTGTATACTCGACTTTTGCGGTACGGCCCTTTTATTTTGGCTTCGCTCGGGCCACTTGAGAAAGCTGTGTTTGTTAGCCTCGGAAATACCTAACGACAAGTCTGCGAGAGAGCGATGAATCAGATTTTTTACTGCGGTCTACTTATATAGGTTGCAACCTTATACAAGTGTATACATTTATTAGGAGCTTTAAAATCCAATTTCACCCATTGTTTTTCTTTTTGCTTTCTCAATGAGAACGCTTCGCAACGGTGTGTCAATTTTGAAATAAAAGATGTATTTTCGATGTCGTTAAGGTTCCTGAGTCAGAAAAAATAGGTTTCTAAAAAATGAATGTCTAAAATATCTGTTTCTCTCTTGAAAGTTAAATTATCTTTCTAACGGACAACGAATGTATATACCTGATTTTCCTTCGTAAACTCTTACAAAAAAGATTACTTGTTTGAAAAAAAGACAGCTTTCTTCATGTAAATTTGCTTCAACAATCAAGATGAATGAGTAACTTACAGCTACTGAAAAGAAGTGTTTACGATTTCGGCTCCCCTAAAAAGTCGTGTACACCTACTTACCGAGAACACGACAGACTAATTCGCGCAACGGCAGCCGACAATTACAGAAGTCAGAAAGAGCGAAGCACGAGAGAAAATAATGGGGAGGAGGGGGGAAAAAGTGAGCAACGAGAGTCGGTTGCGATCGATCAGACGCGCGCTGCATTACGTCCTATCCCATTATACAAACTCCCCGCCGGCACTGATTACGAGGCGGCTACTTTGCCTTTTTCCGTCTCGAGCTTCTTTTCAGCGGCGGGTCTGATTGCCGCGAGTGCATGCGAAATTTGGGGCCAAGCCAAAATCTATTCGCGCGAGTTTTCAGCGAACTTTGCCTCTCATTCTATACTCCGCTCTCAAATGTTTCGAGCGGATATTGGAAACGCGCGCGCGCGCGTGTTTATATATACGTATATACGAAATCACGGCGCGTAATGCGGCTCGAGGGATATCGCGGCTTTTAATTTTGACGTCCCAATTAAACGCCGCTTTCTCTTCCGCTTCTTTCATTTCGGGATCCACGAGTGCTTAATGATCGAGTGATTAACGACGAAATCGATAGCCGTAAATAAAGAGTCAGGATTCGAATGAAGTACCAACCAAACGAATCGAAATCACACACCTCTTAGGTAGGTGTATATAATACGTGTACTATAGCATAAATTAATTCCAAAAGCCTTGGCGTCAAGCTCTCAAACTCTTTCGGCGGCTAAAACGCCGCGAGCGCAGAAACACGCGCGCTGCTTATCTCCCTCGTGGCTACAAGTATAGAAGCTGAGGCATGTGTGTGCCATGGGTGTGTGTCTCGAGGGGTGGGAGGTAATCAGTCTTGCTTACCTAGACTGTCGGCGGCGTTGACACCACCCTCCTCCCAACGAGCGACGTTATACGGATGCTGCCTTTGCAGTTCGGGAGGAGAGCTGTCAATCCTTAAAATGGCGAACGCCTTCGCTAATCTCAAAGCGATCGCGGAGCATTATCTTCTCGTCAATCGGCCACGTATATACGGTCTGCCCCTCTCTTATATACGCTTTTTGCAGTCGTCTTTTTGCGCTCAATATATAGTAGAGCACAACTCCGCCGAGAGAATCGCTCGTTATATGAAATGAGATCGCAAAGATACTGCGCTCATCGTTATACATTGCCCGCTTTTATCGACTTTGTTTTTCCAGTCTTTCTTCATTTTGAAGTGATAACTTTTTATGGGACGCTGCGGTAACGCTGATACTCTATCCTCTCTTTTTCTCGATCGATAAGTAGTCGCACGAATGTTTGTGAATCAGACCTCTATTCATAATTACTTTAGCGTATTTTTTGCAGCATTACAAAATATATGTATTCCGGACTCTCCCAACGATCTCGTCTATTTAAATTTCTCAAGTTGACAAGCGTCTCAATGAACAATGGATATAATATGCATATATAAACTCACCAGTCCTTTTCTCAGCGTCGCGAAACGTCACCTCGCTCAGCACGACCGGTTGACTTCTGCCCTTGGCATTGACGGCATAGACGGCAACATGCACGCCAGCGTCCACGGACGCCTGTAGTCCCGACAGTACAAACACCGGCTCGTCCTTCGCCGAAACGTTGTACAGTGGCCTGATGCTCGGCAGCGACTCGAGGTCACCGTGATAGACCTCCAGCAAGAACTCCTGGGGCAGTCCACCGTCGTAGCCCGCGTAGCACTTCACCTCTACGCTCGTGTACGTCTGATTCGCCAAACTGCAGTTTCGCACCGGCAATGGCTTGCCTGTTGGGAGGAAAATTCCATTGTAGTGTATAATATAAACAAACGCTAAACGATCAAGCGATGTAAAATAATTAATTATCACGCACGCCGGTGCTGGCAGCGACTCTGGATTACACGTCGCCGCCATGCACCGCGGCATTGATTGCGTTCGAGCTGTTGCTGCTGCTGCTGCAGACGGCTTAATTAACATCTTGCTTCTTCTTTGTCGTTCTCTCTGGGTGGCTGCCGCCCCTTTTCGTCGCGAGCGCGGCGCGTGAATAAAGTTTATAAGCATTTGCCGGCTGCTATACGGCATCGGCCAATGCCTGGAGCGATTCGTTCTGCCTTTAATTAAAGAATTTTTCAATCAAGTCGCACAAAGTCGCGAGTTATTTGGCTCGCGCTGTAGCACGGAAAGTATACGGCCAAGTGATTAAGCGCGATATTTGCATAAATATCGATTATTTTGAGACGCGCGCGAGGCGTGAAAAAGCCGCCGCGATATATACTCACGACACGCATAATAAATTGCAATTAAGCCAGCGCGAGCTTTCTCAAGTCGTCGGTACGTAAATTTGCAGAAATTAATTGCACGCTGTATATTAACGTGTGTGTGTGTATGAAGAAATCTTTTTAAAATCGCCGTCTGAGAGCCTAGATGAAAAATGCGTATTTCTAGGATCAAAGCACGAGATAAAAGCTTCAATTAAAAAAAATCGTTGAAAATTGTTGCTTAGGCGAAAAGTTGTCAACGATTGTATATATTAGAATCTTCTTAATTAAATCAATAATATGTAATATATCCATGCACCTGTATGTGCTATTCTACATCGTATTATATGCATGGATTTCGGCAAGTCAATTAAACAAGTATAGCCAGCATGAAGCTATTTTTCGGCAAGACGAAATCGATCAAACGAGCGCGCGCGAATGGAGTAATTACGCGACTATTTGCTTTAAGCGTTGAATCGCGGAGAGCAGCTGGCGTGTGCATCTAGCGCGCACATATATATCCAAGAGCAAGATGCAAACTCGCTTGGTGCGGTGTCGAATCCAACAGCAGCAGCAGCAGCAGCCTCGCATAGAGCTGCTGCTGCTGCTGCTGCTGCTGCTGCTGCGACGCTTTGCATTTCCAGAAAGCATAATGTAATTTGCGAATTTACATTCGCGCCCGCGCGAGCAAGCATCGGGCGTACACGGGACGTATGTTTGACGCTCATGATGTGTATGGCGCGAGCGAGATGTGTACATACAAGTGTGTACATGTGTGTACGGATATACTATAGGTATATATAGATATCGTCGTGATATAAAGGACAGAAATGCAGGGGCTACGTGGATATGCATGAGGATGCAACCGCGTATGTGTATGTATAATATTTATATATATATATATACATAAATCTGTCTTACTTCCAGGCAAAACGAGACAAGTCCATTTTTCGTGTTTTCGGGAAAAAAAACGGTTTTAATGTTCAGACTTGTATAAAAAAAACCCGCAGTTCCCCGATTTTCACAAAAAAACTATATACTATATATAAATAGAGGGAAGAGAACCGCCTCGTATGAGACTGAAGGCATACACTAGCACACACCTATGCTGGGTACGTATATGTCTGTGTACTTTCTTCGAGCGCGTTGCCGGTATTATTTCGTATTCTCTCGCTCTCTCTCTCTCTGCTAGCTATTGTTTTTATCATTCCCCCCTCTCAGTGCGTAGCAGCTTCCAGCAGCCATTCAGCGACGAGGTGGACACTTTCATCGTCGCGCTCGCGCTGTATTTTACCGTTCGCCCATAGAGACGTTCTATTCGGCCGGTGCTGCCAGCTCTGTAAAATTCCAATATCCCGGGCAGGCTCGGTATCAATAACGACAGGTTCGAAAATAATTTCATTCCGCAGCCGGGGTTCGACGCTTCGGCCCGACGATATACACGTATATATGTATATACAGCTATCGTACTAACGTATATGTATATCGTACTAACGTATATGTATATAGATATACACTGGGGCACGGGAATCACAGAGTCGGCGGCGTCGGAATGAAAGAGACGGAGAATAACGCCGACGAGGAGTCGACTGTTTTCCGCTGCGAGAGCCCCGTTAAATTGCTATTCACGGAAAATAGAAGGTATGAAAGTGCAAAATAGAAAACGGAAAATGAATAAAAAAGAAAGAGAGAGAGAGAGAGGAACGGATCGTTGCTGTCAGCAGCGTATATAGTATAGGGTGGGAAAAAAATGCTCAACATCGATGAAGCATCGAGCTATACGCCTGACAAACGCATCGGAAAATCTGTGCGCGAGCGACGGAGCGCACCGTTCGGTATGCTTTAAAGCATCAGCAGTGTAAAAGAGTAAAGTGAGACAGAGAGAAGCGCGAGAGGATGAAGTGAGAGGGAGAGATGCTGTACGAAGCGCAGCACAAAAGAGAGGAAAGGGCTGGAATTCCTTTTTTGTTTCGAATGAAGAGTGGAATCGAGAAGGAAGCTCGGTACGACGCGTGTATTATATATGCTGCTGCGCGAACAACTATCTCTATTTTTCTTAAAAGTCAAATCGGAAGGTACGCTATTGCGAGTAACGAGCTCGTTACCGGCCTTTCTCCTGTATTGGCATATAATAGATATGTAGCCGTGCTTTTGTAATCTTTATTAATTAAATACTATACTTTGGCTCTGACGCGGCCTGTATAGGTATGTGCATGATAAATGTTTATGCGCGTTTCCTTTTGCTTTAACAATGAGAAAACTACGTATTTCAATGTTTGTTATTGTAGCTTCCTGACGAGTCAGAAAAATCGAAGGATGGCGTGAACATATAATAATCACATTAGAACTGTTTGAATTTTGAAAAAAATCGGATGATCTCGAGTTATTTTTTATCAACATATTTTATTTGCGCAGAATATATAGGACTTTATTTTATTTTTCTCGTTTTTCTATAACGTCTTTGAAACCCAGATTTACTTTCTCATTTGTGTCGAATCAAAGGTCAATTATATCCGTTTACATATTATAAACACTCGATAATTTTGCTCTCGCAACAAGCCAATCGTCTCGACAGACAAACCGAATTACCTTTTACAGACAGACGAAAGCAGAGAATCAGTATCGACTACTCTTAGACGGTCTCAGACATTGCTATCGAATTGAACACGCTCTGAAACAAGCACAGCGGATTCATTTATACAGATGAGTAAAGATACATAAAAACCCGATGGAAAATCCGAACAAAGCAACAAAAGCTAGGCCACCGCCATAATATATCGCACGCACGAGCTGCAGACATAAAAAGCATCAGCATTTCATCGGCGACATCGACAGGCCGTCACGTCAAAACGTCAACCCACCAAGTGCGTCTCGAGCGGCGCGTTTATTCATTTTTCGAAGCTCGGGCTTTCCCGCTCGTATTTCTCGCGCATTTTCGAGCTCACCAGCCAAGCCCCCTGTACATCGTCGGATCCCTGAGCTACATAGCGTTTTTATTTTTGATTTAGTTCGGGGCACAGAGGCGATGCACTCGGTCGGTCGAGCGCGCGGCCGGCCTGTGTCAAGCGAATTAGGGTGGATCTGTGCAGCAGGGATTGATACGACTGTGCGGTGGATGAGATTTAAACGCGTATATTTTTGGCTGCTGGAGAGGATCGAGAGACTGAAATACATTCCCCGGCTTCGCCCGGCGGAATAGCGGATGATGCGCTCTTTTATTGAGATCAAACTGGTGACATGTATATTTGTCTATATAGTTAGTGAGTAAATTTGGCTTATATAGCGAAAATTATTCATACACATCAACAGGAGACTATATTAACTAGATCCAGAAGCAAAAATCCTGATAGCCCACAATATTTTACGAACGAAATCGGGAATACATCAAACGCAACCGCGCAAGCGCATTATTCATTCAAACACAGAAACAAAAATGTTCCCATAGTGCTGCGCTCACACATCCGCAAAGCCTAATATATAATACCTACTTCCGTCGGCCATTCTTTCCCATTTACAAAGAGCCATAAAAATGAGCAAGAGCGGAACGGGGGCAAGATAAGAAGGGCCAGGTAAATGAGAAAAAAGTAAGATATGAAAACATACGCATAGCGAAGAAAAAGACAGAGAGAGTCATATCTCGCTGCGAGAAAGGGCCACACTACTGGGCCAAGTGCGAGAAAGGAAGAGAGGGGTCGAGCGACAAAGAAAAAAAAAGAATCGTCGCAGAATAATTTGCCAACGCTTATATTTATTCTTTCGGGCTTATCCGCTTATCTGAAGCTTCGGTCTACTCTTGGCGGACGCGAAACCGGGCGCGAAGGGAAAAGACGCCGGGGTAAAGGTAAATGCGGAGCGAAGCGCGCTGAAATGGAAATCCCTTTTGAATTATGATAATCCGAAAAGCGACAAAAACGAGGGTGATGAGTCCTCCCGCGAGCTCGAGATACGGGGGAAAAGGTGCGGCAGTAGTAGCGACGACTGACGCCCCCCCCCCTTATATGCGAATATGGGCGACTCGCGGACTCCCCCCAGATGGGGCTGACGGATGTGTTCGGTTGTAGGAATTTCGAGACGGATGTATACACATTTCCCCGCGAGTTGACGAGCTCTCTCTCTGCGGCTTATCAGTTCTGTTACACCATTTCCGCAGGACGAGGGGAGCAATCCTGCACTTACTTTAGTATATCTTTTTTTGCCCGATTATGCTGAGATATATACTTTAATTTACTCTACTCTCATTGATCTTGAGAATTTTGCGAGAATCCAAACTTGTTCGTCGATTTAGGCTCGATTTCGAGATCCAATTTCAATGCGGATGAGGGGATCACTTTATTCGTCGACTGCTTTGTGGGGCTGCTCTCTCACCAAGTTCGAGGGGCTCCATTGTACAGGCTTCTTCTTCTTCTTCTCCTGTCTTATTTGATTGCTACTGCAGCACGGCGTTTTTGAGGGGGAGAGCTACGAGGAGAGCGGCTTCTCTTCACCGAGAATATTATTATGTTTTGATTCAATCAACTCGAGCGGTTGCTGTGGCGGATAGAATTCACTTGCGAAAAGCTTAATCGCGCATCAGTCAAGTATTAATAATTAGGACGCGCGCTCTAGTGCGTTTCTTTTATTAAAACCGGAACGACCGAGTTTCTTAATTCTTTCGTGGGAATGAAGTCGAGATGGAAAATCAGAAGCACCAGCTGTCCAATTAGTACGATTGAATGGAGTGTGCCATCTCGCGAATATCGATCAATATTTTCAGAGTATACCGCCGTTCATCGGTTATGCCATAAATGCAGTGGCTCACGCGATATATGCCAAACATTTGATCAAAACTTCCGCGCAGATTATCCTTCGGGAGTAGATACATTATATATATGTATAAGGACTAATCCGACCCAACTAAGTTATTACGCAATCAATACACAATGTTCCAGCTAAACCGGTATAGCCACAGTATAGTAATCGATAATGGCATTACCAATGCATAAATCAGCGCACGAATACAAGGGATATTATTATAATATAACCTGTATAGTATATAGGAGCCGCGTGTGAGCGTATATAAATCTCGGCTGCAATTTTCCCCGAAGAAGAGCTGAGCGCGCGCAAAATAAAACGACAAAGCCCGACCGGATTATTGTAGAGCGTAAAAAAAGAAACGGCTCACCTGCAGCGACTAGCTGAAAGATGCATGGCCTCGACTGGATCCCAACGATGTTCTCCGCCCAGCAGGACAGCGTCCCATAGTCGAGGTCAGTGGTGGGCATGTAGGTGAGTATACTGAGTCCATCGGCGGGCTCGACGGAGAAGCGCTTGGCCGGTACCTCGAGAGTCTCGCCGCTGTTGTTGAACTTCCAGCGGAAGCTGTGAGCCGGTGGATCGGCTTCGACCCGGCACGCGATCTCTAGAGACTCGCCTCGAGATGCGCCCACCACCACGATCCTGTCCTCCTTGCAGACCGGTGCATCTGCGACAATTTCAAAACGTTATGTATATATGCTCGAGTGTGTGTGTATGATATATATTTATTATCAGCGAACATTGTAATATAGCCGGACCCATTCGATTTTTCAGAGTGAATATAAAAGAAACTCCGGCTATTAGAATCGCGGACATTATATATCTCTTTCTCGTATAATGCGCGACTCGGGTTGCTGTATTAATATTGATTTTCAATAGGCGCGCAGTTTACTCGCTGCAATAAAGGCATTTTTAAAAGTCCTCTGTCGCGCATGAGGGGGGCCACTCCGAAGGCAGTTGCACAGGTCGAATGAAGAAAAATATTTCTTCGGAGCCGGCGGCGCGCGCAACAGCCATCCCAATGTTAAAAGTGATTTCTCGGTTATGTCAGGGAGACGTTATGGAAATCGCTGCCGCCGCATATTCCACTTGGCACACGAGAATATTCGCATTTTCTGTTTTCCTTTGCCTCTCGAGCTTCGTCGTGCATATCTTTGCCCCCTTCCTCCTTCCTTCCTTCCTCTCTCTCTCACTCTCTGTGCAATTTTATCGGACAGGCGTTATTGCGCGCGCGCGTGTGTGCGAAGGGAGCGATGTTCGTCACGGTGCAGCAAATCGCGAAAATAAGCGCACACACGGGCACTCGCAGACTAGAAAAGGTTATACGGATTTGAAAAATCCTATGGAAATGAGGATGTGGGCGCGAGAGGCACGATACTATTCTTTTGTTTCTCTCGCAATTCCGCGCGCCCGGGAGTCGCGAAATTAATTCCAGCAGATGTGTATCGCGCGGGAGCCTCGTTGTTTTTTATTCTTGGCTTGCTCGCAGTTTCCCTTTCTCTTTGTTTTTTTTTTTTTTTTTCATAATTTCTCTTCTCTATTTTTCACCGGTTTCCCGTGCGGCCGTCGCTGCTGGCGCTGGTTTTTATAACGAGATTAAGAGCATCTGGCGGACGTTTTCTTTTGGTCAATGAGAATTATGCTTCGAACGTCCCTTCCATTATTTCGCACGCGCTCTCGCGCGGTTATACATTTCATCCCGCTTTTGTTTTACCTCTACAGCCCGCCGCGAGCTTTTTATTAATGATGCTCGTATTCTTTAGAGTTATGCAAAATATGGATATAACTGCAATCTAAAATACATTTGTAAAGAATTAATTTTGAATCGGGCGCCCGCACGCGCGCGCGCGCGGCTTTTATGAGCGCGGATGATTCAATTTCTCGGAATCTCGTATTGTTCTCGGCTCTACTGTAATATCTGACTGTGAAATTTCGAAAATATGTGATTTATTCGCAAAGTTGGCGCGAATGCGAATATTCAAACAAGCTGTGGACGCGTAAATTTTGATAATGAAAATTTAAACATAATACTAACACATTCAATTTCGGAGTCAGCAAACTTCATCTTTCGTTAATTATTTTCAGTTATCCTACCTTCTCTTCGGATGCGTCAATCAATTTATGCTATAATAATAATTGACTTGCACTGTCGAATTGTTCATTTGCTGCTTATGCAAAATATTCCCAAGTGTCACTCAAACAAATATATAATTTTAATACATTTAGAAAATAAACTTTTAATATTGCAATTTCACTCTAGTATTAGTATAGTCAAACACACAAGACAGTGTACGAAAAAATGGTTAATTAAACAGTATAACAAAGCGCGGTCAAGTTCTTTCTATATACATAAGCATCGATGAAAAATTCACGGTCGCTCGCTACTATCCCTAATTACATAAAATCTCGTCTCAAAATAATCGTTTCACACGCTCCTCGCACGCAAACCACGAAGAGATACGGTGTGTAAGCTTCAGCTATTGAAAAGCCATCGAAACTTGTCCGATCAAGCGCATGACAAGCCGTCGCTCAGCGGCCTCTCTCCCAATGATTTATCTCTCTGCGACTAATCTCCCTTCCTAATACCACGTAATCTCGACTCGCAGACAAGCTTTCATCCGATACTTACCCCGATTCCCTTTCTCGACCGCCGCACTGAATGACGAGTCGTCCGCGAGCATCCGATCTAATGAAGTGCGCGCTTCGCCGATTCAATCTATTTGGCATACGTTGAGCCCGATTTCCTCATACGCAAGCACACGTGGGCGATAAGAGCTTGCACAGAGAATATAAGGCCGGGGTTTAAGCTCCTTAGCCTCGTTCGGCTAATGAAACGCGGAGGCAGAGCCGGAATGCGCAACAGCCCTGCAGCGACCTAATGATAATCGTCATTGGGATATAAGCTTTGGTATACAGAAGACTATACGGCGGATCTCGCGGATTACTTTGTTGAAGAAACTTTTGGCTACCTATTCTATTTCGCGTTTGCTTAACAAACTAAATGATATTCTGTTAGTCCATTTTTTTTAATAGCGATTTTTAACACATTCTCGGCGCGAAACGAGCCATATACTTATATATAAGCCAGGAGCAATAATAAAGCCGAAAAAGATGAAAACAGAGAGCTGCCACATATCTCTTTTTTCATACAAGCGAACGCCGTCAAAGACGAGCACACGCAACAGTATAGCAGCAGGCGCATTCGGACCAAGCAGTAGCCGGTAGAATCGGGACGAGTTATGACGGCGTTTATTCCGACGTTCGCAGGCGCAACCTCAATAAGATAAAACCTGGAGAAAAAGCTTGACCAGCGGTGTCGTCGCCGCGGCGAAACACACGTGTCGACGCGCCGCGTCATTTTGTACAATAAAAGCCAAGTGTATGTGTGTGCGAGAGAAGAGACGAGAGAGAGAGAGAGGGGAAGAGATAGAGAGGAGACGCGCGGCTTTCCGAGCACGCCCATGCATTTTGTCAGCCGGCGACTTTTATGAGCGTCGTCGTCGTCGTCGCCTAGAGCCGGAATCGTTCGTTCGACTCGAGTTATGCAAACGGCCGAGGCTATAGGTATATGTATATATATGTATGTATGGAAGCTCGGCTGTTATTCTTGCGAGCTTGCAGCGTCGGGGATGAGATGAAGGTATATATATGTAAGAGATCTCATATTCGCGTCAGGAACTCGTCGTAATGCGTCGTATAGCTGCGTGAAAATAGCCAAGAGAGCAAGAGGATGGGTAATGCGACGAGTTCATTGTGTCGACGAGAGGCTCTACTCCTCACTATCCGTACGATATGAGATGCTTTAATATATTATACGTATATATCTGCAGCCGAGAAATGAGCTGATCTAAAGTCAAAAGCAATGTAAGTAGTATAAGTCGGGTTCGGTCCGACATGTACAATCCGCATAATTATCGTTTCTTTTTTATTTTCATTAATGACGAAAAACGACACTCCAAGTCTTTCTCGAAATTCCAAGGCTCACTTTATCTCGGTCGCGGCGTAAATCGCGACTCGTCGTCGCACACGTTTACATATGAAATCCAGCGTCGTCGTCTTCGTCCCATGCAATCAGCCGTTCTGCTACCCGCAACTGCGTTGATCTCGATCGCGAAACGAAATTCGCGACCTCGGCTTTGACGCGATTGCGTCAGTCACACACATACACACAATGAAAAATGCACGCGGGCATCCTGTTCGCGCAAGAGAGGTTCGTATACATATTTTTCTGGGTATTCCTTATCGTATATTCTTTCTCGCGCAAAGTTGCTTCGACGCGCGTGAACATATCATAAACGAAAATTGGATATGAAAAATTTATAGTGGGGGCTAAGTATATACGCCTGAAATATTTACAAGATTCAGCCGCGCTCTCTTATCTTATCTCTGATGCTCCGCGCCTGTACATAAACTTCCGTTTCATTATAAGCGCAAGTACTGCGAAAGAGATTACTATTTCTACGAGAGTTTTTTTCTCGCAGTTCTGTAAATAGATATGCCTTTGGAACATTGTGTAAGAGATAGATGAACAGATGGGGCATATACTCACATTTTATGCGAAATTCGAGTGGCTTGCTCCGTGTTTCCTGGATACTGTTGGTCGCCGCGCATACGTACATCCCGGCGCTACTTCGAGTTACCCTTTGAAGCACGAGGCTTTGAAAGGAGATTACGATCCTTGCGGACGTATTGTGCGTCAATGCCACTCCCTGAAATCAGATGAAAAAAACAACAAACAATTAAAAAAGATATAACGAAACCTCACTGCAATCCGATCTTTCAAACTGCTCTGCGCGAAGAATTTTTCATAACCATCGGTATGATTCGATTCCAGCGCACTGGCGCGTAATAGTCGCAGCCGTTTTGCGCAACTCGGTAATTTTTAATTGACATTTCTTTCTATCGCTCTCTTCGTTCCTTCGGCAGATCGCGAAACAAAGCTAAAAGAAGCCCCTCGAAGCGTTAAGGATTATTCAATGGGCCGCACAGCAGCGCGCTTCATATCGATTCTTTCCTCTCCCTTGAAAATTTGCCTCCGTTCGCGCGGCGGGATATTGCAATTTTTAATAGGAGAGAATTTTTTCGCTCGCAAGGGCGCACGCTCGAATTACTCGAACTGGCAAGCCAAGTGGAAAAAGCGCCGCTACGGTCAGACACCGCCGCGCGCGCGCGTGAAATCGGACGAGAATTTCGCTGCGGCTCTTAGAGCTCTCTCTCTCTCTCTCTCTCTCTCTCTCTCTCTCTAATGCATCGATCGTAAAACCTGTTAGCAGCCCCCTCGGTGTCCAGTACTCCAAAAGCGAACAATTCGATTTTAGATTAGGCGACAGTATAGGGCGTAACTGTTTGCCTATCCGTTCGTATCGTGTATCGTGTGCTTATGTAGCAGGCATTTTCCCGCTGTGTGTTTGTTTGCCGCGACACAACAAGCTCTCTCGCGTGCTTATAGGTATATATACGCTGGCATCGAGAGCAGGTCGACCGTCATTTGGGCTAATCAGTGCGTGAATAGAAGATCGTCGCTATTTTCCGCACTCCGCTACTTCTTTTGTCTCGTCTTTTCTGCTGAAAGAGGCGGTAACACCACCCGCGGGCACACGTCAGAAATATTCAGCTTCGAAGTTCTTTTTCCTCTCTATCTATCTATCTCTCTCTCTCTTCTTCCACGCCGTCTCAATAACGCCCAGGATTTTTCTTTCTGCCTTAACGTTTCCTTTCTTTTCCCCAGGCTTTTATACTTCTTTGGTCCCGACACTACGACTATTTTCTCTTATTACACGAGAGGCAACCGCGCTTGCTCTCTCTCTCTCTCTCGCTCTCTTCGCATCGTTCTTTCTCGTTTGGCTCTCGCTATCTTTTTTCGCCGATCCAATGAAATCTACTCACCGATGCGCGAAGACAATTCGAAATCGATTTGAAACGAGACCATTTGAATCTGCTTCCCCCTACCGCGTCGTTTTTACCCCCCGTCCCTGCTTGCTTCTTTTACCTCCTATATAATCTCACTTGCGCGAGGTTACACGAGTCGTCGAAGAAAGACAAAAGGAAGAGTGCTAGGTGGTTGCGCTTATTAAAAAGAAAAAAAAGTCGGAGATTGATTTCATCGGGGATTGTATTGTAATTCCCGATTGAAATGGCTGGCAATACCGTGCGACAATACCACGTGAAAAACGACGAGAGGCTTGACGGGGATATTCGTGGATCTCTCGCGTTTTTCTGAGCTGATGGAAATTGCATGCACGTATATAGAGGAAATTCGATTTTCACGATTGAGTAATTATAATATAGAATATATATAGAAGCGCTCGTAACGCCGCAGATGCGTGAATTCCGTATATGGATATTATCTAAGAATTAATATAGTATCTCAAAAATTACGTGTCTGATATATCCCAGCAGTCAAAAGAGATAATGCCCTATGATAACTCTCAAGCCTGTAGAGTTGACACAAAAAAGCTTAGTGTATACAAAGGAAAATAGTGGGTTAAACCGAGCTCGGCTGAAATGATAACCAGTTTTACTTCTCTATTCAGAGCTTCGAAACGCGCACTTTTTAATAATGCTTACTGTGCGTCGAAGAAGCACTATTTCGTAATAGCAGTCATAATATCATTATTATTATAATAATATTATTTCATAATAAATCTTGATCCCGCTGGCGTTTGATGTCGAAAGAAACACGAAGCGGGCCAAGTTTCAGTGGACGCGTTCTGCGCAAAGCTCGATCTTTGTCGCGATTATAGTGCGCTCTGAAGACAATTTGCTTTTTACGCGGCGTCCACAAAGAGGCGCTCGAGTTTATAGGGCAATCACTGATATATTTTTTTTGAGACTGTTCAGTAGGTGACACTTTATTCTATCTAGCGTTAATATCCTTATATACCAAGAGCAAGATTGAATCTGCAGATTTTAAAATCGCAACCCGCTCGACAAAACAAGAATCCTTTGTAGTAATACCTAACTCTGAACTGAGAACAGTCGAATTAATTTCCTCGGAAGCACGCAAATTCGCTCGTGAAGAAGAAATCTTGCTCAAAGGAAGAAGCCTAGTAAAAGTATGCATATAGTTATATAGGAGGAAGAGACCAAATATAGTAGGATACGCTACCGCGCGGTATAATACGAGCCGAAAGCTCCGGCGCAGTGAAGTATGCGGAAAAAGAAAAACTCGCGAACCAACTCTATACGCCGAGAGAGAGAGAGAGGGGGGAAGGGAAGTCTCTGCGCGCGCTGTGTGTTTCCGCCTATTAACGAGGCTAACTCGATTAAACTAGATTGTAATCTATGTAGCCTCCTCGCACCGGTGGCAGCTGCTGCGTGCGGTCGAGTCTCGGTAAGGCGGTTTAGCGCGCTTAGCATAGGTTAAGCCTCGGTTAAATCCTGGGGTTTACCTTCGATTACTCCTGTGCGGTAAGAGACAGAAGAGAGAGAGAGGGGGGGGGAGGAGGGTGACCGTTACCCTTTGCGGTCGTCGCGGCTAATGTCCAGTGCGACTGTCTGTACACGAGGTATTCCGATTCTTTTATGACTTCGATTATGACGACTTCGAAGAGGCGATCGCTGAGCTATACTTGAAATCAGATCTTGCCTTGGGATAATGATCGAACTCTCTGCGGAAATGCCTTGGTTCTATCCATAGAGACAACTTTCCTCTCCTTACTATACAATATGTATAGGGGATTCGATGAAACACAAGATTGCATTGCATTTCGAAACATCGGAGTTCAATCTGAACAGTAAGATTAGTACGACTTTTGATAAAGGACATTCGATGAAACTAAATTGCAGCCCAGGTATACCATATCATCGTCGAATGGGCGCTCTCTCAACAGTCAAGAGACAATTATTATCGCATTACCGTTCACTAAACAAAAATTAAAAGCTCCTCTCACTCGATCACTCTCGATATACAAGGTCTCGAATTCTTTGATTGCAATCGATCGTCTCTACTATATAGGTAGTGTTCCCTTTAAAAGTGCGCAACATTTTTGTCTCAAATATATATTTATCGAGTAAGATTCCTCGAACTTCGGAATTCGAGTGCCGCGGAGTGAAGACAGTTCCAAGTAGAATGTATCCCAGGACTTTCGAAAAACATTCCTGTGCACAGTAGCCGTCGAATCGTCAAAGCACTCTTCTACTGTGGAAACAACGGTGACGCGTCAAACAAACGAAAAGCAAAGGCTCGCTTCTCCTATTCGTGTATATACGTATACCCTGTCGCCCGAACGTTACTCTCTTTCTCTTCCTTGACCAATAATATCTATAGTCTTGGAACTACACTGCACGCAAGGTCGGCTAGAAAATTCGTAGCCCCGCATTGTTGCAGTTTAAATCGCTTGCGCCTCGGTTTATTGGAGGTTTTTCTATATACTTTTTCCTTTGCTTCGTTTCTCACTTTTTATATATATATATAACAGAGGAGCGCGGCAACGATCCTTTGTACTTTGTCTTTTGTTCCACTGTACAAATCTGCTGCAACTGCTGCTTGAGAATCTGAAATCCCGCGCGGAGTTACCGTTCAAAGTTTCGATGTATCCGAGACTGCATGCTGCTGCTCGTGCGTGGATAAATATATTTCGAGCTCACTTCGTGTTTAACGCTCGCAGCGATAGCGACGAACTTTGTTGCGGAACTTGTGGTTTTTGATTCGGGGAAAAGGGATAAATTTATAAGAGTACTCGAAATGGCTGAAAACATAATCTCTCATTTATCCTATAGGATATGGCAAACTATAAATCTCTCGACGAATTTGATACTGGTCGCCCCCTGGCTCACGCGCGCGTGCTCGAAAGGTGAAGATCGCAAAAGAGTAATGGGTTTTCGATTGAGCCATTCCATCGGGCCATCGTCTGTCCGGAATTCTTCTTCCATCAGCTCGCATTCCCGCGCGCAACCCTCTCCTCTCTCTCTCTCTCTCTTTTTCGTTCGTCATCAGCCGATGCCTCGTCACGCTCACCCCCTTTTCCCGCTGAAACGCGTTCTTCGCGTATACCTATAAACATCGATCTGCCGCGATCGCAGGAAAAATCCTTATAGAAGAGAGCGAGACGACACGATTGGTTAACCCGAGGTCGCAGCGCACACAAGTTCTGCGGATTCTTTTCGCGCGGCCCAGAGAAGAGAGAGAAGACTGCTGCAGAGGCACATTCCGGTCAGACGGCGGGGGGTCGCACTGATTCCTTGAAAAATTGCCAACAAGCCGAGGCCAGCGCACTTTCGTTCTTTCTCTCTCTCCGTTCTTTTCTCTAACTCTCTCGCCTCGCGCTCGTGTCTGTCTTTGGAGCCTGCGGGCTTTGGACACCGTTGCTATACTTTCCGGAAAGAATTCATCCCGCTGCTGCTGCTGTTTTTTGCTGTAACTACACGATCGAGATATAGAAGCCAAAGAATTAGTTTTCGCGCAACTCCGAGCGTTCTGGACAGAGCGTTTGACTCCAAGAGTCTTTTGTGGATTTTGCAAGTTACCTTTGACGAGTTTTTGCTATGTACAAAAGAAAGAGAGAGAGAGAGAGGTCGATGATGCTTCAGACGTAACTTGTCGATTTTAAATTGGTTCAAAATGTATTCCTTTTGAAGATTTCCTCGAAACAGAGTAGTTCTCGCTCTCTTCGCATTCAAGCCGATAAAACAGGCATCTTCTATATATCTCCGCGCGTTTCAACCTCGTGTGGTTACGTATACTCGTTTTCTGCTCGCAAAAGCACTGGCCATGTCGGCTCCACACTCGGTCAAAAAAAAGCTCGCTTTAGGCAGTTGGTATCCAACATACTATTTCAGCCTGCTAAATACTTGATGGAGAAATCGTTTGACTGGATATATCTGTCTTTTTTATCGGTACGTATACGCGTGATTCACACATGGCTAAACTTTCGCCGGCTGATCTTTCAAAGTATTTCTTTATGTGTTTTTATACTCCCATCGATTCTTTTTTGCGGCCAAAAGCTAGCTTACTTATTCACTTGCTGCCTCCTTCTCATCTATACGATATGGCTTCACTTGCATCCTTAAGCATGCCTTTGCACTTTGTTAGCCAGTTTTAAAAACCAGTTGAAATCTTGCTCATATTTTGCACGATCTTTGTCTTCTTGAGATTGCTCGATTCAAACGATGGCGTCACGGAAACACGACAAACTCGGGAGTGCATATAATTCTTCTGAAAGACGAGAAACAACGGCGCACATCGTAATACCTCCCGACAAAAGTTATCGCATTAGTCCAGGCGTACTAAAGACCCGGTAAAGCGAGTCTATAAACACGCTGCCTTTCTCTCTCACTTCTCTATTATTATTATTGCTCGCTCTTCACTTTTATTCCTTGACGTTAGCTTGCATTTTTCCAGCTCGGTCGCCCAAAAGTACAGCTGCTCACCAGCTTACAACGAATTTCATTCTTTTATGACTGGCGAACCGCAAAACTCGTGCGCTCTGAAAAGCGCGGCTTTAAGAGCTGTTTCGACCCTGCTGCTATGGCCCTTTGCCACCTGAAACTTTTGGGTTTCATTGTTAACCCAGCTAACTCGTGCGACTTTTTTTTCCGCGTGGGTCGACCAGCTGATGGACTCGTTCCAGCTCTTAATATATACGTCCTTCTTGAAGATTGATCGAATGCTGCTTATTCGAACGTTTACTTGCTTTTGTTGACTTAACGCTATAATCGTATAAAATCGTCGTCACGTATTCGCGTAATTAAGTAAGACGCGACAAAAAACAAACAGGTATATTTTCAGATCTGTATTTTGAGATCTGTATATACCAAGTACGTCGTAGCTTAGCGAGTTGAAAAAGCGCATTTACAGAAAAAGTCGGCGCTCTTCATCATCCCCGGGGAAATTTAAGTGAAACACGCGACCGAAGTTGATTGAGTAACGTATGCGCGCACGTTGAATAATACTTGGACACGAGCGAAGCATATAACGAGACGAATATATACGTCCATATTATACATACTCATCAATCAACATCTTTTCTGCGTCTATAACAGACGTAACATTTTTGACACATCTACACTTGTTGTTAAAATCGAAATAATATCTATAGAGTCTAACATTCCGAATGCATCCGCGTACTTATTTTTATGTACCAAATTGTTGACCCAGTACGGATATTGTTTCCGAGGCAGCGTTGAAACAATTAATCGGAGGCTCAAAATGGCCTCTTCGAAACGTCAACGAGCTAAACATCGAAATGTCAGCAAAAGCCGTCGGTCGTCAGAGGGAGAGAGCGAGAGAAGTGAGGCCGTAGAATAGCGCGAGACACGTATACATTGTGAGCGTAGATCACGAGCGTACGCGGCAACCGATGGCAGTAGTATAGCTGGTGGAACGTGCCGAAATAATTTAGCGCGCCATAAGCGCGACAGGCATTCGAAATCCCGGGGTGTGATTAACTCCTACTTTGGGACGCGGGTCTTTGCAATTAGTATGGAGGAGCTCGCACTTCGGCCTGCTTTGTACGTGTGTGTGTGTGTGTGTGGTCGATGATTGCTTTTGAAGTGGTCAAGCGGCGCTGGCGGTGAACTTCACGACCAAGTTTTTCTTGTTAAGAAAGTGAACAACTATCGGAAAGATTTTTTTTTCCTCCTTTCACCCGAGGCAGCGCCGGAAAAAGTTGGCGAGCGTCACCGCTTGTTATACCTCAAGTTTTTTTGAGAACATTTATTAAATATTTCGTATAGACTCGATATAATGATTTGTCGCTACTCGTGTGTGTGTGTGTGCGTTTCAAAGACGGACAATTGAAAGTCGGAGCAAAGGACGTCGACTGCAGCAGAGAGAAGAAAAGACTGTAAGTGCATTTCGCAGTACTTATATAGTGCACACACACCCACACACACACACACATATACGAAAGAGAAAAAGAAGCGTCGAGGACCGCCGTCAATTTTCCGCGCCGTTAACGGCGCATACTGATGCTATATGGCTTTCCTTAGATATGCAAGTGCACCAGAGAACAATAACACGACCGCAGTTCCTCGCGCTCTCTCTCCTCGAGCGTAGCTCCGCAACGCTTGTCGCTTGTAAAGCCAATGGCTCGTCGCGCGTAAGTTAAGGGATTACAAATGGCCGTTATTAACGCGGAGATTCGAGTCAGTGCGCGCACGCCGTATCGTAAAGCGGCGCGCCCTCCTCATCCTATATAAGACATCGTATATATATATACACACACAAGCTTGCCAGAGAGAGAGAGAGAAAGAGAGAGAGAAGTGTCGTTAACGCACTAAAAGCACACTGCATGGCCTCCGTAAATCCCTCTTTTATATCTGGAGCTCGGTCACGCCAGTGGTCAACGCGATATAGAGCTGGTCCTTCGCCTTATTACATGCCTGCGAAACACTCTTTTTACGACTATCAAGCTCACTGTGTAAATTTGCGAAATCGCGCGTCTAAAGACGAAAAATTCGCGGCCGCGACGCTTTAGTAATAATCCCTTTAAGCGTCCTTAAATCATTCATCTTAATAAGCCACGTCGTCCTGCTGCTACCGGCTGTATGTATATATACAGCGCATAAATCTCGGCGCTGCGGAGTTTGGCTTTTTTCTCAGCGAGAACTTTCTGGACTGATGGCTTGTATGCATGTGTGTTTGCGCTTCGAAGGAGACCGCGCACAGAGCTTCTTAAATTTACATAACGAGAGACTAGCTGCAGCTTCTTTCTTTATCGCTTATTTGCTCGTCTTTTGTTTTCTCTCGCCCGGGTTTTCGGACCTTAATTCCTGCTGATATGCGGATATAGTTTATCAACTTCGCGAAGTAATTATTAGAGATATATCGCTTGTGTTTAACTTTCTCAATAATCAGTAGGTCAGAATCAAGCCACAACATATACAACCCCCGGACTCATCTCTCTGCAAGCCCGCGAGAAAATTTTATACACGACACGCCGCCAGGGTGAGTTGAAATATCGAGTGACGCACAAAGGTTTAAGGTCGCTTTGTTGCGGCTTGACGCGTGATGTATCGTCGTCAGAGCTCGGAATGCAAAAGTACGGAGGAAGCGAGAGGAAAATAAAAATGAAAACGAGCTCAAGGCGGCGTGTGTTTCTTTCCGCTGCAGCGAGAAAGGGGAATATACTCTTTCGGGCCGGAAACAAAGTAACGCTCGTTTAGCGCACGGACGCCTTTGAGCGAGGCGTAGCTGCTGCTTATTTTCGGATTATTACAGGTTCTCTGTGCAAGCTCTGTGCGAGAGTTTTAATGCGGACACGTTGCTACTGCAGCCGTGATTGGTGTCAAGGAGATGAATTATTTACACGTATCTTTACAACAGCGTCGAATGAGATCGCATTAGACGAAGTGATTTTCTTTTTCTACGTCGTTTCTCCAGTCGCGCAGCGCCTAGTTTTCGATCTTGCGCTTTTACCAGGTGCAGCATCGATCGTCTTGCTGCAGAATTTCGTCGGTAGCTGTATACATATATACCCATAGCAGCTCTCCAGAGTATTGATTTCGTCGTTCGGCTGCTCGAGTCGAGCGCCAACTTTCCGGGGTATTATTTAGCCTCTTATTCTCATTAGTCCGTCTTATCGGGAGCGGATATTTTTAATTCGAATAATTGCTACTGCAGCCCGCCGGCTATCCTCTCTGCTCTGTCTTTTTCTCTCTTCCCCGTCGTCTTCCTCCTCCTCCTCTTCTTCTCCAACGAAGCGTGCCACGGAAGAAAATCGCAATCGTCGTCGCAGCTCGCGCGGCAAGGAAATAGATTGATTCACGCTCGGTTGAATCGAACCTCAGCACGCGCGCGCGCGCAAGTCGCCCTTTCCACTTTTATTCCATCTCGCCCGTGTGCCCTCTTTACCCTTTATATATATTCGCGCGCTTTCTCTCCCCCGGCACCACTTCGCCTCGCTCTTTTCATCTAGTTTAGTATTACGAGTGGCGAACTTATCGAATCGAGTCTCGTGTTGCAGCTGCAGCAGCAGTCCTGGAAATGCATAGCGACACGAGTCGTTCCCGCCCGCCTTCTTTCTCATTCACTTGCGACTAGATCGAGAGAGTAAGGATTCGGTTCTCTATATATATATCTCAGCTACACAGCTATACATATAAGCCAAGAGATACGTGTTGATAAAACGGAGGACGGACTTACGTTTATGCGAACGAGCAATCATACAAGGTGTCCTCCAAGTAGAAAAACGAAAATTCAGCACGACCACACGCGCACAATACCAAGAGGCATAACTGGATTAGTCTCGAGATATGCATCTTTTCATCATGCCGGGGATTACGCTTTCAGGGAATTTCTGTGTTTCTTTTTCTTTTGTTCCCCTTTATTCGGCCTTTTTTCAGATGGAAATGGGCTCGGATCGGGACTTGAGACCGAAAATCTTTAGTGAAATCTACTTTCCAATCAAAATTCCGCTGCTGGCTGTATATAAAAAGCGAAACGCGATTTTTTTACGATTGTGTGCGGATTTCCACGAACTCGGATCTTTATTATTTCGAAACGATGGAAAAATTTTTTGTTTTGTTCGCGGTAGCGTTATACACTCCTGGTATTTATAGATTTTCGTTCTAGGAGTTTCCTGGAAAAAAATTGTATCGCGAATTCAGTACAATAACAGCGTTTAAAAAATATAATTTCAATTCATTTGACCAAAAGCGCTTTGGCCATCCGGAATTTCAATGTGCCTAGCAAATATAGTCCTACTCGAAAGAGGATTAAACCTTATAAAAAAAAAGACAAAAACGTGTACCGGTCATTACGTCAAAATATATGTACACAACGTCAACAGCTGTAATAACATATAATAATTCGTTGTTGGCGATAAACAATAACGTTTTGACTAAAATCCAAACCAAGTCTAAAGCTGTAACAAAGCTGATTTGCCGTATCTTTTTTGCTGGATCCTTGTATTGTGCTATAGAACTCACGTATATGTACGAGATCTCGCGCGAGCACTTCTTGTTAGTTTAATCTGCGAACTTTGCGCGGTAGTCGTGAGAGCGAGAGCGATGAAAACGAGCAAACGAGAGAAAGAGAAAGACGGAAAGAGATGACAGCTGGTTACGAGGAGAGACAAAGGAAGCGTCGCGAATGCACTTGTTGATACTTGCGCGCTCGGCTTTGTATCGGCAAATACTGTAGCTCGTTTTCAAATCAGATGCCTTTTTGAAAGGTGCATTTTTACTTTGAACTATCGTTCTCTGACATTATATTCGAGCTTTAGCACTGTCACGCTAAAACATTTATTGATGTTTATTTATGATATTTCGAATGTACACATCGTTAAACATCGACGAGACGTTGCAATGCCTTTGAGTTTAGAAAAGCAAATCTTTGAACGACGAGTATTATTTTCCAGTTCACGTTTCCTTGAAAGCTGAATAAATTGAGGGGTTCAAAAGTAAGCAACGTTGATAAGTGTCGACACTTATTAAAATTCAAGCTCCCGTGAAGCTTTTAAAGGAAAAATTCTTTAAGAGCAACTTCTTTGGCTTGAATATTTTCTTCCTGAAATTCATCGAACCACCAGCTGCATCGAGGTACACAATCATCGAGATGATTAAAAGAACATCCGGCTGCCTCTCCTGCGAAAAAAAAGTAATCCACTTTGCGAGAATGATAAAGACTTGAAAATCTTTAGAAACCCAGGCTTAAGAGAAATCGAATAAAGAAGAAGAAGAAGAGGAGGAGGAGGAGAAAAGAAGGTCGAGCAGCGATTGGCTCGTCAATGGACTAGTTATACGTACCGGACTTTGCGATTGTCCGAGTGAATGTGCCGGAAAAAGAGAGGGCGATTTAATCACCGGGCCGCATTATAGACCGTGCTACCATATCTCCTCCTCCTCCCTCTCTCTCTCTCAATCCATTCTCCTCTTCATCTCCCATATATCTATAGTATACATAGCCTCTCACATATACGTGAGCAGTTTCCTTTTCTCTGCAGCTCTCGGAGCGAGTTTCCCGCGGCCAAAGACGTCAGCTCCTATATTTTTTGTTTCACTCGCGCGTGCGCCAGCTCCCGAGCTTTTTTCGAACTCACGAAGCTCTGCCCCCTCGTAGCTGGCGCTCTTTACGATCTTCACGTAGAGACTGTTACTACCGACAACGACGACGACGACGACGATCTCGAGCGATTTTTTTAAGGCCTCCCTGGGATTTCCGATTGCGATTGCTTTTGCCCGCGGCACAGCCCCTCGGGCATTTCGCGCTGAATTGGAAGGTTGGAATACGATCGCGAGCGATCCGGTAAGCGCCAACGCTTCGATCGTAATTACTGGTATATCTTGGCGTATAAATGCCGGGACTCAACGAGCTTATCGGAAGGAAGGAGTAGAGAATCCCGGCGTGATTTTAACGCAGACCTATATACTCGCGTTATGTCGCGCGCGTGGTGCTCGCCATCATATTATATGCAGAGACCGCGATGCTTATCTAATGGCCCGTGATAATATGGGAGAGTCTAGACGCGAGAAGTGCCGATTAAAATGGGAAATGGCTCTGCGCTTGCCTTCAGCTGCGACGTGTGTCACTCTTCGACGCGGCGAGCTGGCTTTTACCCTACTACGTTTTTATTCACAGAGCTTTCTTGCGGCTGTATACATCCTTTCCCCAATTGAATGCGATGCCGGCCCTTTTGACCAGTGCGAGAGTGAATCTAAATTTCTTTCGGACGACCCGTATATTTCATTGCACTCTCGCGGTGAAAAATAACATTTTAAAAGTGAATTGAAACAACTCTTATGCAGTTTTGAAAGCTTTAATTCACAGCGAGCAAACTGCGTGTAATAAAACCTCTCTCGCAAGCTCTCTCTCTCTCTCTCTCTCTCTCTCTCTCTCTCTCTGTTAGAGCAGATTTCAAACCGATGGAATATCAGAGCTTCAAAAAGCCCATTGTTATACACTTGTACATATGTTCCGTTGCGCTGGTTGTCTATCAATTACTTACTCGCCGTTGCAGAAACTAGCATAAATGGGAAAAATACACGAAAATTCCCTAGCAATAATTAAGTTTTTCAATCAACGCATTTTCCGCTTTAAAGCTCACGCATTTCGTTTTCCGTCCCGCGTCTGTATATGCGTGCACGCTGGTTTAAAGTGATTGATTTCTGCCTTAACATTCCAACAGGGAATACAAAATGAAAGTGCGCGTTTTAGCGGGTAAACGATAATTGTAGCTAGAAACATCGGAACTTGTTATATATAGGTTGGAAAATCGCGGAGTAAAAGAGCATGACTGATCAAAGAAGAATTAAGGGGAGGATTTTATGAAAAAAAAAGAAAAAAAAGTTTTTAAAATCACTGCGACGTCGATCATTAATTAATTTAATCCCAGCTTTCATCAAACCAAGACCGCAGAGCGAGAGAGTGGAGGAAGACGAGTACAAGTTTTCCGCGAAAATGAACCCTTTGAGACTCGGCGGAACGAAAATTTTAATAAGGATTCGCATACTTTACAGCAACTACCACGCACTCGCGCAGCTTCAAGAGGAAAAAACGAGTAAGAAAGAGAAGGAAAAAAAATAGAAGAACCCGTAAGAGGAAAGCGCGAAAAAAGGCGCGACGCAGAGGCTGCGCGAGCGCGGCTCGTCTTCGCATTTCTCTCGGCGCATTAATAAGAAGCTCGAGAAATCGGTTGAAAAAGATAAAGCCCCACTCGAGAGCACTGCTACTTCTGCTACTACTCCGAACTGCAGATATTTTCCGACTGCAGCGAGAGATAGAGAGGGAAAAGAGAGGCTCAGAGAGAGCGAGCGAGAGAGATGCGGCGGCGAAGATATGAAAGAGAGGCGTCGAGAGGCGCGCGCCGAGCATTCTACCTCGTGAGACACTGAAATAAAGATGGATGTATACTCGCGGCTTCTATAGAGGATAGTCAGAGCTCGGAAGTAAGCAAGGAAGAGAGAGGCCAAGAGTGAGTACTCGTGGTCGTTGGATGAATGGAAAATGCGCCGCGGTTATATAAGGCGGCGCGCCGGCTATAGTCGCTTTCCTTGCTATCATTCTCTCTTCTTATGGCGGAAGCCGCCGGAGAATAAGTTGGATCGTATTTTTTCAGATGCAATTTCATCGGAAATCTCTACTTTCCAGGCGAGTATAGTACTTTTTCTTCGCGCGCGTCTGCTTTGCCCTCTTTTTCACCTCTTATCTACGGTTATTTACGTTTCAGCTGACGGTCAAAAGCACGCTTGATTCGCGAAATTAATATACATACGGTATGCTGAACTGGAGGGATAATATTAGCATGCGGATGCTCGCTGTGTTTGCTACTACAATTTTCTATTTGCGGAGAGAAAAAAAGTGCCCTTTAAATATTCAGAGAGCTGCCATCCGGAAGCGATTAAATAGTCATCTATTCGTCGGAAGACACTGAATATACATGCGGTAGGAAACAAATTAGTCTTTCGGTCGGTGTATTATCGTAGCTACAATACGTTCTGCTAAATTTAATTAATTTAACCTGACTTGGAGTGGCTTCATGCGAATAATAAATCAAGTGAGCCTATTATTTATCATCAAGTAACACCAGAAAACTTTGGAAGTAACGATGTGCGTACTTTTATAGAAAATGTCAATTGATTCGCATAATCATAAACTCGAGGAAAGTAGGTCAACAAAAGTTTCGGCTAAAAAAAATAGCGTAACTTTCGCCTCGTTTTTTCTCAAGCGCATTTTTCAAGCCATATACATAAAACGCACCGCCTTTTTTTCTTACCCTCTCTTTCTTTAACTACATGATTCGCTCCACGCGTCGACCTCGCGCACAAGGGGCAATCGAGCTTGGAGCACGAAAAAGCTCATATATTATGTAAATAAAGGATTTAAAGTTTCAGGAACACCTCCGACACGCCGAGAGGGAGTATTACGCCAGGATATAAGGGGCAGAGGCGGCTAAGCAACCTTTAACCTTTCTCCCTAGGCTTCGTGCACCCGAGCGTAAGAATAATGCAACGTAAGCTCGCGGCAGCAACTTCCTTGCAGGCCTGTGTTTGTAAGTTCGCAGAAACGTTGCTGTAAGATCGGAGCCGCGTTGAGCCTCCTACACACTGTGTGTGTGTGTGTATGTGGGTACCGGGAAACCTTCGCGAGGCCTAGTACTTATTAGCTGCAGTGCCGAGGTGTATACTCTTGGCGAACTTTCGCATTTTCGAATGCACAGAGGGTAAATTAATACCGCCTGATGCTAGTAGCCGTGCTGGGAGCGAGCTCAAGGAGAGCCGGGAGTAATAATTGATACGGCGCGCGTGCTGCCTCTACTCGAAGCTCGAGTTTTTATGACTCGCGCGGCCAGAGTGAGCTTTCTTCTCGTGTATGTGCAATATCGTTGCTTACAATTTTTTTTTTCGTCTAGTACTTTATTGGACTCGCTTATTTTTAAAATAAGCGCGTAATGCGAAGGCCTGTACGACTAATCTTTGGCATAATTTAGTACTCACATTATGAATCCAGGTGAGTTTCGTCCACATCGGATTGGACTTGATTTGACATTCGAAGTAGACGTCATCGCCTTCTTTTATGTCTTCGGCGTTTAACGTCGATCCGAATCGTAGCGACACGATTGGAGCATCTGAAAAAGAAATATAAGTGAAAAACGGGTCATTTATAGATGTTCTAGTGTTGAGTATGGGAACATCACAGGTGTCTCATATTACAATAAGAGATCGATTAAAAAAGTGTATAGTCGGTAGCGGCCGTGGTTCAAACGGTATTCTCGCGATTAAGATATCAATATTTTAACCAGTAATTCCCTTCTGACTTTTCCTTTGTATAAGATGACATACCGAAAGTTTAGTGTTTGTATTCGAGTGACGTAACTTTTAACGTGATTGTTTTACCCCAAAAGCCCTATTCCACACTTTTCAATAAAAGAAGGCAAAGTGCGTACCTAATCTAATCGACCTTTTTGCGAAATTGCTTCAGCTCCCTCAACTTTTCTTTTTGCTCTTTCAGCGTTTCTCCCGGCCGCTCTTTACTTCTCCCTCTCTTATCTCGTTTCTCGCGCATCGTTCATCGACGAGGCTCGTGAAGAAGAGAAACAGCAGTATAGTAGCGGCAACGAAGCCAGAGAGAAAGAGAAAGCGCAGCACCGCAGCGACTTACAAGCTGCTGTAATTTCGAGGATCTTCGAGGACGAAGACGAGGACGGTCAGCGTAATTGAATACGTGACGTGACATCATTTTCCCTATTTCTCTCGACCGCCCTGGCGCAGCTATACTTCCACCTGGCTCTGTTTTTCCCCGCGTATATAGGAGAGCGACGCTTTTACTTTGCTTTCGTTATCTATCCTTCGGAAAGTTTCTTAAGTGTATCAGAGACCCCTCTCGATTCTTCTCTCTCTCTCTCTTTTGTTTCTTTTTTCGACCCATCAGCGTTCACCCTTTCCATCTTCCCATCAGCCAGTGGCTTTGTTTCTTTAACCTTCCCAACTTTTTATTACCTTCTTTTTGCTTCTCGGCAAAGCCAGTCATTGCATTAAAATATTTTTAAAACTCTGTATCAAGTCTGGTCTGACCGCATCGCCCTATTACTACTTATTCCTTGAAACCCGGCGAGCAAGTAATCGAATTGAATATCGGTAACAAACCAAAACGAAAATTCCTACCTATATAAGCTCTGGACTGGCTTCCGAGGAATGCTCATTACTTCTCACCTATAGCTAACCTAACCCGGTCGAGCGCGAGCATCTCCGATAATTGTTCTATCTCCGTACAAAAGCCATCCTCGCGTATAACCCACCGCTAAAATATCCTACTCCTTTCACACTTTTACGACGAATCTCTCGCTACGACTCGGAGGCATGGGCTCCCGGAAAAAGACCAGAAGAGACGTGTGGGCCTGTTCGTCGCTTTATACGCGCATACATCGGCTGCTCGCCATAACTTTCCGCGTAGTGCGCTGGCACGCCAGACGTAAAGTTTACGAGGTCGCGGGCGCGATGAATGTAGTTCCGTGATAAATTTCTTCGGTCAATAAACGCGAGCGCGCATATCGTCGGCCGCCGTGCGCACAATGCTCTCCCTCAGGGGACACCGTCGTCTCGCTCTCTCTCTCGGCCGTTTTCCGCGCTGACAAAATCCACTTTTTCACTCAGCGAGGCTGCTGCAGCCACGGGGTTAATAAATAATGGGTAGAAAAAAAGGGACGTGTCGCGCGGATGAAAAAGAGCGACCGAGCTCTGGCTCTCTATCTCTCTTTCTCTCTAGTCAAATGAATCTGTTAACGCGTCGACGCATCGATGACGTGTACCCTCGTGGTTTCCCGTAGATGTGTTGTGATTATAATCGATTGTATACCGCCACTGGTCCGTGAGTACGTAGATATGCAGATGTCGCGCGCGGAGGATCCGGGGCAAAACAAAAACAAAAAAAAAAAGAAGCGAGAAAAAGATGATGTACTGCCGGAATGAAATCTGCGCGCGCGCGCGCGCGTTTTCGATCAACCGAGTCTATATACGGGATTTTTATATCGATAGTTAAGCCGATTGATTTCTAATGGTCTTTTTATTCCTCCATCCGCAACGAGAGCCTCGGCCTGCAGAGTCGAAAAATACATCGCCGGAGGTCTTTTTGTTGGGCCAATTGTACGACGGGAATGGAAAAGCTGTTTGCTTCGTGTTATATCGAGATAGCTTTCATATTACATTTACAAGGTTTTCCGAACGATTAAAGCAATATTCTAAAAAGTACATGCACACGTTGCATCAGTATATTTCACCCGGCGAATTCTCAAATGAGGAGAGTCTAGAACAAAGGGAAATTCGCCAGAGTAGCAGCATAGCGCACAAGAAGAAATAGGTGCGAAAAAGCGGGTCCAAGAAATGCGCTATACGTGTGTAAGTGCGAATATAGGGATTTCTCCCTCGCGGCTATGCCGACGAGGTAAATTCAGTCGAGTCGTCGTCGCAGCGCGCCCCGTGTCCTTTTTACGAGGGATCCTTTACTCCGCTTTTTATGAGGAATAAGGATCGACAGCCAATCGCGAGCGGCTCGTTCGGACTCGTCTTCTCAGCCGTACGTGCGGCGATCATAAAAAAAAAAAAAAATCGTCGCGCAGTCTTCTCCTTCTTGCCGTCGCTACTGCTGCTGCTGCTGCTCGAGTTTGCACGTCAGTGTCGAAGGAAGGGGGAAAGCTGCTCTGCTCTGGCTAGGCCAGAGAGGAGAGAATGTGAAATTACTCACACACGACGTCGATCCGCCAGGACGTCTCCAGAAAGAGTCCGGTCACGTTTGGATTTTCCGCCCTGCAAGTCACCGTTTTTCCGTCGTCGTCCACCCCTGGCACGAACTCCACCCTACTGATCGTGCGATTCTCCGTGTTGATCGTGCCCTTCTCCTCCTGCAAATCGACACATACATACACACATATATATATAGCATACACAAGTTTATATTTACTCTCTCCAAGTCATGTATTTATTTATATTAAAGTTCGTGTGAGCGTGAGTGATGTGTGTGTATGTGTGTATGTACAAACCCCTACTGGGTGTTTTATATGCGGTCGTGATTGCGCGTTCACCTATATAACTGGCAGACGACGTTGTTTGTTTATTCGGTGTGCGACTTTCGGGTGTAAATATGTACGCATCGTGTACGTGTTGTTTTTATATGTATACATACGTAGAAACACGGCACCGCCTGGAACAACGAAAGAAAGGAATATATACCTATAGAATCTTGTAGCCGCGCATCAAAAAGAAAATTGCCAGCGTAATGACAAGCAGAGAGCTCGGGATTATCGCTCGAAGATTTTTGCAATTCAAAGGGCCACTTTTAGCGTTTTTCGGAATATACGGCTCTGAAATTTTTCAGCTCATGAAAGTCGCCGGAGCGCTTTACATGCGAAGTAGTAGTCACTGCGCGCCGAACTTTTCCGCGAGAATATCAAAGCACCGAACTCCGACTAACTTCTCTCCCTCTCTCTTCTTCATTCGTCCTATCGGTTCAATGGGTCGTCACGTTATATATACCTACTCCGTACAGAAATCTAAGCAAAACGCCGTATGCATTTCAACTGCTGTACATAATACGCTTCAAGTTTCGCTCCGAATCTTCAGATTCCAAAGAGCATCAGGGCAATTTTTTCCTTCAGTCAGCCATGGCTAGACAAACCATCAGTATCTCTCTTTCTCGCGCTCACTATATACCCAGACCAACTCTCTCTCTCTCTCTCCCTTCGACGTGTAAACCCAGACGGCGAATTCAAACAGGCGCGTAGTTGACGCGCCGCGTCGCCAGAGGATAAACCGGCAAACACGACGCGCCGGCACGTGTATGCGTTCTCACTCAGTCGGAAGTCCCAGTTACCAACTGGAATATCTTGTTACGGAACTCGTGGAGCGAGTGAGTGAGAGAGAGAAGCTGTTACGGAGCGCCAGAAAGAGAGAAGCCCCCCACACACACACATGGCTCGTCACACATAGCGCCAGCCCGCATTCGACACGTAATTGTCCCGTGTACGCGCCTCTAGCGAATATAAGCCCTTCCGTATATCCTGTGCGTTAGTGCTTCCTGCAGCCCCACCTCTAGCTCTCTCACGTATGCGTCGTCGGCTTTTCATCCAGCCGGGCACGTTATACTGCCATGTGTGTATATAGGTATACATATATAGCAGCCGCTCGCGCATAGGTAGATATAGTCGCATATAATGAGTGACGTTTTCGCGTTTCGCGAGCCTAAGTCTCGAGCGAGCATTAGCATTGGTCCTTGTTATGCGAATTAGACTGCGCCGCCTGTGTGTTACTGGGATATGCCACAGCCGGCATCGCACCACCATCGCTGGATCATTTGAATTACGCATTCGCTCAGCCGCCTATATACGCGCTTGCGTTGGCTCCGAGCGTTTGTATAATGTACATCCAGCTATATATGGAGATGACTTTTTCATATTTTATTTATTTTTAAAAACGATCTGCGTCATTGCGCCGGTTATTGTTAAATAAAGTCGCTAATTTTTCTCCTTTACGTCTGTACCGTGAATTATTATTAGAAGAGAGAGAGAGCACGTGAATTATGCAGCGAATTATTTTAACATTTTTATTCAACGCTATATTGGAGAATTGCTTTATTAATATAATTTCATTACACACGTCGATTCCCTTTTATTCGTCTTTAACAAATTTAAAATCGATAATTCTGAGAGCGTCGATGTTTATTTTCATAATAGATCAGCCGACGTGTGACATGTCACACAGCATCAGTCCGTAATCTCGATTATATCCGTCATGTGGTAGAAAAAAAAGTTTTATTTTTAAAAATTATCAATGCAAATTTTTTCCGCGAAAAGATATCATAAAATACACCGTTCTAATTCCAGCACGCGAGTCACGGTAAAGGAGCCGACAGCGATAAAAGTTTACGGCAATTAACTGTCAATTTCGAGAAAAGAAAAGCCAAATAATAAGCAAGTATAAAATTATACTTTTCGTGCAAATCGCAGCTATATATACTGTCGCTTCGTAAGAAAGGAAGAAAAGCAGCGCTCCTTTATGAAAGATCAGAGTGACATCGTGCAGGGGCGTCCGAAAGCCGCCGCGCAGCCCAATCTTCTTGCCTCTCTCTTTCTTACCTTTCCGCCTGTCTTTTTCCAACCACCTTCATCTCTCAGCCGTCGCCGAGCTGAGACAGGCACGCGCGTTTCAGTCTTAGGCTGCACTCGACATTTTTAATTTCATATTCAAAGTCTGATTGCTACTGCCTCTACCTCTCTCTCTACTTCTCGCTCTCCTTCTCTCTGCTTTGACCTCCGACCTCTTAGTCCGCGCCAACCGTCGCCGCAATACTTCATACCCCCGTCTTTTATCCTCTACCGGCAAGGCGGTACTTGTCGCCGAGCACCGCTTGCGACTAATTCATTTTTTATTCCGCGATATTCTGGCTCTCGCGCCCTACACATCTTATTTCTTTTCACATCTGCTCGTGCACGGCATTTCGCTGCGTGTTTCTCGCTTTTCTTCAGACTTATTATATATGTGACATGCATTTACTTTGCTATCTATAGCGCAGTTGTAATAAAATTTATACGCAAAGCACTGAAATACGTTATTGAAAAGATCAAGTTTTTTGATAAATCAAATACTCGACTAAAGTTTCAAAGTTATTTAATAGCGAGTATAATTATAATATGAGCATTAATAAAGTTGATGAATTTAACAGCGTATTAAATTTTAACGAGTTGCATTCCAGTATGCTCATTTTCGTATAGGTAGATACGAATAATCAGTATAATATGCAAATTTTAATGCATTCACAAGCACATAGTTTGGCCTTCGGCAAACTGATTATAACCGAGTTTTCAAAACAGTCTCTAAAACTCGTTCTTCCTAAATCTGAAACAGTTTTTTATTTCGTCAAATTGCGTATTGCATAGGTGAAAAACAACCACAGGCGCTCTATACTAAACGTATTTCACAGTTGATGGCTAATTCTGCAAAACGCCCTGACCAGAACAACCATCTTCTTTTTAATATATATATATAGTGCTAACCTCGTACATCCACCGCATTATTAATCGTCTGCCACAACAGTTCCTCGCCGTGCGATTTTCAATTTCCTGTGACGTCGGGGGGCTGTCCACAAAAAAGCCAGAAAATACAACGAGAACTGCAGCCAAGAAAGAAACTTAATAACGATGCGTCCGCAGTAGCCAAGGGGTGGTGGAGGTCAAACGTAGACGACGCGAGAATCGGAGAGCAGACACGAAAAAAGAAAAAAAAAAGATATAACTGCGCGTCGCGCGGAAGAAAGGCAAATGAAGAAATAAGCCGATGGCCTGTGCAGACAGTCCTCCCGGTATTATTTCGCAAATCCACAGATTCGCTCTGCCATATTCTCTCTCTCTCTCTCTTTCGCTCTTACTCCCTAGCTCGGTCGCTATATCCTTAATTTCGAGCAATAATAAAGGGAAGCCGCAGCGGCAGTAGAGGGCCTGCTGCGCTCGACAGACCGTAAGCAACGAGGGCACCGGCTGCTACTGCGCTCGAGATGAACGTATCCATCTCTTAGTCGGATTTAAAAAGACTCCAAGTAGCTCCTGCCGGAATGAGGAGAAAGAGAGAAAGGAAGAACACTGAAGGCTAATGCTTAGCCAAAAAAGAAGAGAGACATGGAAAATAACCAGACTCGTCTACTGTAACGAGCTTAATTGCATCATACGTTAATTAAATTTCCGGAAGAAGATAGAAAAGAGAGCGGAAGACAAAGGTATATCGAGAGAAGGAACTGCTCTGTTTTGCAGGCAAATGACATGGCGGAGATTTGTTTCGGTTGAAAAGATAATTGAACGAGTATAGCTGGTGTATTTTTATCCGTGGGGAATTAATTGTACTTAAATTTATACAATACAACGTCGAATAAAAAGTTTTACATTATTTCAGGTATTATATGAATATCTTTCATAACTGGTTCGTCAATATTTAATGTTGCGTGATATTTTCCAGCATTCAGCATATTTTATTACTTATAATTCACATTTTTATTCATATATTGTATAACGAAAGCGTTTTAATTTTACCTTTGCAACTGGTGACATGCAGTTATATTAATACCGACATGAAACGTTCCAGCATGTGTCCATGTTTAGAACGATGAAAAAATATCTATTCATCGATTGTTTTACGTGCACAGTACGTCAACGTTATTAACTGCAGCTATGCTTTGAATCATAAATTCGTTCGTACACACAAGTATTCGAAAATGTATCAGCAAACAACTATATAAAGCTAGCGAATACTTGAGGAGCTTTCGCAGATTATACGAGAAGAAGCACGAAAGGGAGGCTATACAGAGGCAAGGATATATAGAGAGAGATAGAGAGAAGGGGGCAGAGGAGGCAAAGTAGTGCGGAACTCTCGCCGCGCTGCTTGAACAGGAGTGGATGGATGCCGGGGATAATCAGGATGGTAATGCGGTAGAAGTGCTCTACGTGATCCGTTGGTTACAGGATCTGCTTATGTTAATATCTGTCCTCGCTCTCTCTCTCGTCGCGACGACGACTCTCACATGCAAGGCTGCAGCCACGATTCGGCGCGTCCCAGTTATATTTTATTATCGCGCACTTAGAGGGAGGGCCAGTGGCTGTGCTCGGAGAATCTAAAATAGCCAACCAAGGCGTCCACGCCCGGCGAATATTTCTTTGGCGCACGCGTCCCACTGGATTTATAAGCTCGAGGAGTGAGAAATTTTGAGAAACGACCGAGGCGAGCACGAGCCTAGAGAATTAATGCGACTTTTTAATCTATATCGTTCGCTGGCTTGATTAATTTTCACTTATACCTATATATAGCAAGCGCGCTGCTGCCCGTCCCTTTTTCGAGATAGCTTTTCGAAACAATTAATGTAGGTCTTGACTGACATTGATTTAACAAAGTTGCGTGATTGCATATTATGCAAAATGAAAATTTCAACATCCTACCACAATCAATATGAAATTTAATTATCCAATATACGCCACTTGGAAATATGAAATTTATTAAGTAATGAAATGGTATTATTTTATCAAAATTCAATATTAACATCGTAATTGACATATATTTCGTGCACTATAATATTCCAAATAAAGATATGGAAATGAAGACATAAGAGATCTACGAAATTATGCAGAAAAGATGTGACTGCACTGATAGCAGCTAGTGCGTTAAAAATTTTCGACTAAAATTTCCAAGACTCAAGTATAATACGAATAATGACGGAATGAAAATTTCCTTTCGATGTATTGTAAAAAAGTTCAAAGCGTCGAAAATTGATCTTTTCTAAAAGTTTAAATGAAAATTACACAGAGAGCTGTAGGTCCACAAAGGTTCACAAAGTACTCGGTCGAAGTACGACAAGTTTGCAGAATAATGCTTTCAAAATAACCTGAAAATTCAGCTGCGCAGAATTCCGCAGCCATTAACTACGATTGCCGAACAATCCTCGTAAAACTTGTACTTATCACACCCCCCAGTGAATCCCGAATACCGCACTGTCGAAATGAAAGTACGCGAGCGCGCGCTCGCATTATAAAAGAGAGACGAAGTGCGCAGACAACGGGGCTTATGGAGAGAGCAAGAGAGATAGGCATGGCATTAATTCATTTTAATAAAAGAACAATAGAGCCGGGTAAAACACTTTTCGAGCGCTCGCGGATTCCGAATAAATATTGCAGTAATTAACGCGAGCCATTAATTGGCCGACGATAATAGCGCGGGGAATGCGAAGGCTTTGGACTAGGCGTACGATTCTGTGACCATAGAGGCAGAAAGAGAGAGAGAGGGAGAGAAAAGGCAATAAATTATTACATGCATGGGCGATCTGTCGGCGGTTGTAGCTCAGGGCTGCGCCAGCGCCGTTGGCGCGGCGCATAGGTCAATAAATGGCGACGACAGGGGCTGCAAAGATTAGCGGCTCTCGGAATGCTCGTTCATATAACGGCTGGTCTAGAATTAACGACGCTTTCTTATTACCTTGCCAAAAAAATGTCCGCGGGCTTCCGGCTCCAACAGATTTCTGCATTCTGATGTACGATTGTTTCGGATGAGAAAATTCACGTAATACAGCTTTGATCGTTTCGTAAATAATCTCGATGAGAGTAATATCTTTTGCGCATGGATGTATAAAAAGAGGGTTAAATCAAAGTTTCTTCAAATATAAGTGTATAGGTGATTTTATTCCAATTTCTTCCCTCAGCCGGACTGTCACCAGCGAGATTTCGATTACCGCATCTGTTTTGATGAAGTGCATTTGTTCCATCAATAATTCCCAGACTTCTTGACGAAAAGCTGCCCCAACACGTACGACGTCGCGCGCGAGATGACATGTTTCCACATACATATACGGCGCCGCGCGAGATCGCTTCCACTCTCGTTTAATATGTATAGGTCTTCCTGAGGCACGGAGCGACGAGGAATGCCACACGCGAGTCCATAGTATTTAAGGCTCAGAAGATCTGCCTCCTCCATTTCTCAGGGATTCCCGGCATTTCCTTCTTCTTCTTCTCGTATAATAGCCGCGAAGCTCGGTTCATCGGCGAAGCCTGGCACGTATCCTTATCTCGCGCGTTTCGTTTTCTCCGTTGCCGCCGAGCGACTGAGCGTGGCAGATCGTCAAGATGAAAATCCCTGACACACACACACACACATTCGTGGATAAAGGCCTCTATATAGCACAGTTCGAGGGAAACACACTGACAGAGATGAGCGTTTTCGATTTTGGCGCGTCGATCCAAGGAGATTGGAATAATTATAGAAGCGGAGGATGAGAGAGGCCGGTGAAATGACTTTCCACCGCTTCGTCAAGCTAAGGTCGCTCTCAGCAACGGTATGTATGACGATGCACGAGGCACGTGCAGCTTTTACCGAACAACGCGGGATTAATCGAAGATATTGAGCTGCGGGGCTCTCTGAGATAAAAGCCAACAAGCCATATTACGCTTCCTTTTCCCTGATGTATAACAATTTCTGCTCAATTATATACTGTATATATATCTAGTATAAGTTGAAAAGCATCAAAATGGGCGTGTGTGCGAGGATCTTTACGCATGACAATGATGCGAATCATCCAAATGATTATACATTCGCGCCAGTTTCATGCTAAATCGAAACTAATGAAAGTGAATTCCGGCAAATAACAATAATAATAATAATAATAATGTATATAACAAGTATACATTCATATAATAAGCACTGCCTAATTGTTGACTGTGTCATTACTCTCTATCTATCTGTCGATCGATGCGAATGAAATATGCAAGTTTCTATTTTGAATTATCACTAGGCGCCCATTACGTTTTCACGCGCTCGCGCACGCGTGCATTCAGAGCCGCACAATCGCTGTCTGATTCAATTAATGGCATCACGATATAGCACGCAAACGTGCTCTCGTGGCAGGATCGAGGGCTACGCGCATAAACATATAGATTAACCGGACTGCCGCGTACAATATTTAGCCAAAGAGGCTTTCTCATATCAGCTAACTTGGAAATTATTTGCCAAAGCGAAACATTAGTCAAATATTTTCGCGCGACGTACGTACTGCGGCGGCGAATCTGATTACTTTTAATATCGTAGGAATTTATTGGAAAATCATGTTTTGCCCGCTGGGACACGTATCGACCATCAATTTGCCAATTTATTTATAATACCCCTGTTTGCGTTTGCCTGCCGTCTGCATAACACTATCGCATTACCGCCGCGTGCGCACACAGCAGTTTATGTGCGCGCGAAATTCTGGATATTCCCAAAGGATCCGACGCGTATTATATACCTGTAACAAGGAACAATCTCGATATTATCCTTTTTTTTTAAATCCACCCGATTAAAGACAGCCTTTATAAGAGCGTTAATAATCGATTATCGTTATCTGTCATTTTGGCCGGACTCTGATCAGCAGCACATATATATGGGACGTTTCGCCTCAACTTTCCCATAGCGCGGCGGGTAAGTGCTAAACCATTTGCAACTCGTGTTTGCGATACGAAAATGTATATGAAAAAATTTCTGAACTATGAGTTCGATGTATTTTTTCCTTAACTTTCCGATGGTGTGCTCAGATTTTTTATTTTCAGCTTGAAAAAACACAAAACATGCTTTATATATGCATGTATCTGCGAGAGAGGGGCGGAAAAAGCTGCCTCTCATCCGGAGAGAACGAAATATACCGGGCGCAAATATACAAAAGCCCGCGATTCGCGAGAGTCAAAATGGCGATTTACGTTCTCGCGTAAACTTACTCCGGCGGCGAGCCATTGAACTCGTACTCGAGGCCAGAAAATCAATTCTTTCACGCTCGTTCGTTCTTGTTTCCCCTTCTCTGAATCGTTCAATTTTAATGAGAAATAAAATTAGTCCCGTTTAGCGTAAATATAATCTCGACCCCCCACGAGGGTGGAAGGGCTGTCTCTACTGCTTCTAAGGTATTCCTTAATACTCTCAGATCGGTATAATAAGCATAAAGTTGATGAAAACATCTGCAGCCGACAGGAGCTTCCCCGGCGCGACCGTCGCCGTTAATACGGATTCTCGATCGCACTTCTGCTGCTTCTGCTGCGGCGCGCTTTATTCTCTCTCTTGCCGGCAGTCGCGTCTTCGATAAACTCCTTTGCATTTTCACCCTTCAAAGTTGGCTCGGACTCTGCCGAGGACTCGTGGCGGCCCTCCTCTTCGTGAAATATTTCTCTCCCGTACCGCCTACTTTTCCTTTTTTTCTCAGTCTCCGTCTCTCCGCGTGTCTTCCTCTTCTCCTATGGTGCGCTTCTACTATACCTTCTATATATACTTCTTGCACTCGTTCCCTCTCTCTCTCTCTCTCTCTCTCTCTCTCTCTCTCTCTCTCTCTTACGCCAAGAGCTCGAGGTCCCGAGAGGAAGATCGGGATGGTTATCGCCTCCCGAAGGCGTTTCAGCCCCCTCGTAACTCTCGGATTCTCTCGCGGAAAATAGTCCGTGAAATCTTGCCGCGCGGACGCTTGTTGTTTGAAATTTTCAAAAGCAGCGTAGGAGAGTTTATGTATATACCTGCTATAGAGGTGTCAGAGGAGGTGCCTCGTAAAGATGTGGAAGCTATATAGTGCGCACCGAGAGTTCGTCTTTTACTTTCTAAATATTAATTATATGTATAGTTTATAGTTTATTCGAGAAAATAAGAAGCTGCTTCGTTGACCGAAAAAATATTACATGTCTCTGTTGCGTTATTTCATTCCTCGAACAGTGTGATTGCAAAAGGTTTCGCAGTAGAGACAATCGTGGTTGCAGGTGTGAGTAAGTATATATATAACTATATAGCGTACCCGTACGATTGTGTATGTGTCTAGCTCTGGGGGCAAATGTAAATTTTCTCGATGACTCGCTAGCGAGAAAGGGATCGCAATTTTCTCTGATAGTGTAATATTTGAGCTTATGAATTCGTATATCTTACCTTGACGTGTTTGAGCTGCCTCTTGCCTTTGTACCACGTAATTACGGCGGGTGGCCTCGAGCCCGTCGTTTCGCACTCTACCGCGTAAGGCTCCCCTGCCTTCAAGGATTCGCTTCCGGTCGGTAATCCATTAGGTTTCCTTATGTCTATCGTTAGGGGTTTCACTGGAACAAAAGTAAAACTTACTTTTTCAAATCAATGGTTATCATATAGAATTGATCGTAAAAAATGAATGTCAGATGTTAGATCGAGCTTTTTTAATAAGTAAAAAGCTGGATCGGAAACATTGCCATTAAAATAATAATTTGATTAAAAATTGCATTGAAAAGCAAAAAAGAAAAAAATAAACGAGGCTGCGATTAATCACGGTATACGCTAATCAAAGGCGCGCATGCATCAGCGAGTGAAAAAAAAGGGCCGCAAGCGACGCGACCAAAGCGGGATCAATTAGAGAGATTTAGCTCCGCGTAATCGGGACGAGTCCATCGTCAAATTATGTCGAATGTCACTAATTATACGATCTGTGATTACGCCGGGCTGAGCGGCATCAGCGGGTGCGCGCCACCTACGTGAGCTCGATATTAATCGAGTCGTTGATTCCGCATAAAATCACAATCAGCGAATCGACACTAGCGCTCACGCGTATACCTCCCTCGCTATATTCTATTTAGGCGTAGTCCGCGCATACATAACTGACTTCCCCTACCCCGGGAAAAGAGCGCGCGCGCGCGAGGGTAAACGCCCGCAGCCGAGTTTGCATTGGCCGGGGAAATCGAGAAGTCGTCGGCGGCTGGCAGCGCAGGTTATTTGTTTGCTTTTCATCTCTCATCTGCCGGGGCTTCCGATCAGCCGGTTTCATTCGAGCGCTCACGGTGTATTTATGCAATGTGCATTTTTACGCGAGTACACACAGCGATATTGTTTTCAATTGTGTGCTCAGCCGAGAAACGGTGGCAGAGAGAGAGAGAGAAAGACAGACAGAGAGAAATGGAGAGGGTAGGTGTGACGATTTTCGAGCCGTCAGCAGCGCGATAAATCTGGCTTTTGCAATTGGCCCGATATAGCGTTTCCGCGAGAGTTCGTCCGTGAAATATGAAAACTACGATCGGCGGCACCGCACGAATACGCGTGCGAGGATACGAGAGAGGCCGACCGCTAACGGGACGAAACGATTCTCTTGTTCGCGTGTGTGTGTGAGTATATGGTCGGGGAGCACCTTGGCGTTGCAGTGTGACTACTCCTTTAACGGCCCGCGCGCCGGCCGTTAAAAGCGAAACAGCGAGAATCGTATTGCAATTATATGGCTTTTATTATTTAGGACTTTATAACCCCGTTGGCGAGGCGATCTCGATCCCATTAAACGACGGGATTGACCGTTTCATGACCGGTATACGCTTGTATATGTGGCGCGAGATTTATCTCCGGGCGATTGTAGACGTAGCGAATTGAAACGGTTTGAGTGCTATACTTGGATTTACTTCGATACACTGCGACGGTTTTTAAAGAAGCCATTCCTTTCTTCGCGGTAAAAAAAAAAGAAATAAAAAAAAAACATTGAGTTTATTATACGAACAGCAACCTTTTTCTCGCGTATACTTCTTTCTCTGTCGACCGTGCAGTTCGCGCAGCGCGAAAGCCAAAAAAATTTCCATTTACTGCCGGTCGTCTGGCGTATATATACATATAATAGAAGATCACTGATTGGTTTTTCCTTGGTTCGCCGGCGATTTTTGATGGGTCGTCCACCACCTCCTACCCAACGGTATTGACCATTTCGTTTTTGTTTTTTTTTTACTCATCGCTCGCGGTGAAAAAGAGATCAAAAGGAACAGGCTGTAAATAGACGTAACGCATTTGCATTTTTATTTGAATTTGACGATTGAGACAGACTTTCATCGTGAAAGCGGAAAATCAAAGGGTTGAGCACCGCCAGTTTTTCGCGCTCGTGCACTGCAGCTCTCTCTCTCTCTCTCAGCCTGCAATTTAATTTAAAAGCTTTTTTCTAGCTCTCGCGTTTTAATCCCTCTAATAACGGATCTTCAATTCGATTCGTGCGCGGGAATTCGACAAAACCGCAGCACCGCGCGTCGTCTAGCGTCAACGGAATCAATCATATCGTCGGCATGCAAATGAGTTTCGACTCGGCGAAAGTCGAGGCTGGCGAATTGCAAATCCCTCTTTTTTATTGGAGAACGCTTTCATCGTTCTTTTATGGGCTATGCAAATTATTATTTATATTTCGTCGTGATATAATACTGCGGTTTTCTGGCAATATGACTTCTTATGTTTTCAAAATATTCACTTTTAAAAAGTTTGCACTGTTGTGCTAGATCAGAAAACGAGTTACCCTGGTAGAAATGTTAACGGGTTTCCAGCTAGAAATTAACGAGACCTGTTGAAAATTAGCTGTAAACCTGCAGAGAGAGTTTTTTAACGGGTTTCTAGCTAGAAACCTGTGCGTATAAAATAATTGTTAGCACAGGTTTTACGTGAAAATTAATCATAATAAATGTGGCTCAAGTTGTTTAGCCAAGAAACCACAGAATTATACTCGCCTTGTTAAAATATTATACGTTACTTACGATTCAAATCCAGAATGAGAGACACTTGCTTTGGGTCGACGAGATCGGTATTTTGAGCTTGACAAGTGAAATTCGTAAAAAGATGTGACCTATTTAACGGCTTGACAGTCAACCTGGTAATTAAAACGACGTCTCCTTAGTTTAGCTCTAATTTATCAAATATTAAGCATAATCCCGATGTATACTCACTTCTTTTCGATGATGTCGCCTCCACTGCTCTCGTTGGAGTCGTCGTTCTTGAGCACGCCATTGACGAACCATCTGACGACGGGCACAGGCCTCCCTGGAACACAAAGAAAGTCAGGCAAAAGTTACACACAGCCGAGTATTCGCCGCCTATATACACTCCCATCCTCAGGCTATCTCTCTTTAACTCTCTGTCATAAATCCCTAACGAGCTCATAAAAGGAGGACGCTCTCGCCCCTCCATTAATAATGTACACAGAGCGCTAAAACGCACCCCGAAGCTGTTTGATTCATTAACCCACGCGCGCCATCCGGCTGAATAATTCGCAAAGTTCGAGAGCTTCTATACCGACTCTCTGGTCAATTAATAGAAAAACCTCGGGCATCCTGAATAATTCGCGATATAAAATTAGCCGAGAATTCGGGCTTCTTGTGTTATTACCACGCCGGGGGAGAAGAAGGCGTGCCGTAAAAGGAGAGTCTAATAAACGCGGTAAAGACTTTAGCGCCGCAGCTGAAGAATAAGAGAGAGAGAAGATCGCGCGTGAAAGCTTTCTTTGTAACGACTTGGAGTAATGGGGCCAAGCTCGAGTATATACAGCAAAAGCTCGGTCCTGCTGCTGCTGCTGCTGAAGCTATGAAAAATACTACTAAACGGTAGATGAGTTTGCAGTAACTTTTAAATTAGTCGATTGCCCGAGCCCGAAGACGATGCATCGATGCTCTTACCATAGAACGAAGGTGGCTTGTCTATCTAGTGGATGTTTTACGGTGTGTCATATATTGGGTAGCTCTGATATAGTCTACCGATTTATACGGCGACGGGACGATAATACCACGGATCTTTATTTTTTCCTAGTATAGCTCTTCTTTTATATGTATGTACATAGCAGCGCCGGTGTTCGACGCGACGCTGGTTTTTTTTCTGGCGTCGCAATAAAAGAATTTATTTGCCAGCGCTGCTCGCGACGGCGGATAAATCAATGGGCGCAAGAGAGAAAGAGTGAGGGCGGACCGTAAAATTCAAATGCTTAATTTAATTGCGAACATTATTGCGCTCTTTATGAGGTACATTATTTTAATCGGATTTTATTTGTCGTTTTTCAGGAGCGCCGTTTAATTAACCCATTAAAATCGGCCGCCACTGCAGCGCATTTGTTACACGCACTGAATATAAGACAGGGTTAATTTTTGCCTCCGCGATTTTCCCACCTCCCTCGATTTCAGTATTTCCGTGTATATAGAGGCACTCGCTTTTTTTACGCTGGAAAATTACGCAGTGGCAAACGCGGAATTAGCCAGCGATAATTAGTCGAATGCTCGCGCATTACACACATTTCCGTTCGCGAGAGAGCTCGGTGTATAATTAAGCTATTTTTCCCAGTACAGCGATTCTCATAGCCACACACACGCACACACACACACACAATATATTTCATAGAATTTAATCAATTTTGATGAAAATTTTAACGAAAATCAATGCTCTTGCAATTCAACTTTTTATTTCATTTTTATAATCTTCAGGGAATTATTAATTCAATACGCCGTACATGAAACGGGCTGAAATATTTGCTTCCATGCGGATATTCGTTATTTTTAACGGTTAAGTATTCGGAATGATATATTATTGTTGGAATTCGTGAATAATGCGTACGTGTACAGATATGCACGCATATAGCCATGCAGATAATACTACTGTATAAAAAGTTAGCTTCTCTGGGCTTTATGACACTGCCCTCGCCACTGACAGTCTGCTTGACGCAGATCATAGGATTTTCAGCATTTACACAGTGATTATTTCAGTCATTATTATAAATATATACTGAGAATATTAAACTTATTCATAATATCATCAATTCATATTATAGCACACTTCATATACGCATATTTCGAAATTCCAAGAATTATAATATAGTAGGTGCCATTATTATTTCTCCCGCATGTTTTGTCGGTTGCACCTAGGTAAACAAACGTTCATTAAATTAGCATAGCTTAATATCCGTCTCCCGAGAGCGTTGATTTATTCAAATGAGAGTCTATATAATTACGCATAATATATACAGCGCGGCAAACGATTTCAACATGGACATTGAGTATGCGTATAGAGCTCGAAAGCTGAGACAGTTCGTTCCTCTCCACGTAAACCGCGCGGTTTCTTCGCATTATTATTCACGATGTTGTGCGCGGCGGAAAATCGCCGTTTAATTTCCCGGATAAAGCTCGGAACGAGTCTTGAAATTACCCGCTGTTGCAGCTGATCTCTGTTGAGAGAGAGCTTTTGCATAGATTGCCTCTCACTCTCCCTTTGGCGTCATTGTTATTCACCAAACATTCGACGACTGCGTTTTAACTGCAGTACGCTTGTCAAGTCGCTCTCGCGCGCGACAGTTTTCCTCGAAATGGTCCGCCGCTTGAAGAGGAAAAATCAGGCAACTAAATTGGTAACGCGGTGAATACATACATTATATATTTTTTTCAAGAGAGAGATCACGCACAGAGTCAATGTTACACGGCTCGAAGTGTTCTAATATTACACCCGATTACGTACCGTTCTCTATTCGAACGAGTAATTTTTTAATCTAAAGTTCGCTCGTAACTTAGGATGAAACAAAGCCAAAAAGGAAAAAAAATGATTCTCGGTGCATCCGCGTCGGAGCTTGGGCGCGCGCGCGCGCAGAAACTTTTTTCGAATTAACAATTAAGATAAATTAAGACACAAGCACTATTAGAGCGCGAGAGGTATAGTAGCAAGAATTCATAATAAAAAACTTTCCGCCAAAGATTTGCCCTAAAATTTAAAGTTTCGCGGAAAAAACTTGCTTTAAAGACTCGAAGCTTATAACAAGAGAGCTTACAAGAAATTTCTCGTGTGCTCCCCGTGTTTTTTTCTCCCCTCAGCTATTCATCCTCTCCCTCGCTAAACTAGCCGTAAAAACGAAGACGCGCGAGAAGAAAAGAAAGGAAGAGGAAAAAAACGAGGGGAATGATGAAGAGAGAGAAAAAATCGTCTCTCTCTCTCACTCTCTTTCGTACGCGCGCATATAAAGCGCTTGCGTTGCTTCTAAAGCTCGAGTACACGCACTTGGCCATTTCACTTAATGCAGCCTGTGCATATATACCCTCACGCGCACACTTGCACATATATATACTGGCTGCTCTCTCTGGCAAATCTCCGGAGGCTATATAAGCGCGCGTCGGCAGTGCTGCCGTTGCTGTTGCTCACAGGATGTTCTCTGAGCAGGGCGCTGCAAAGAGAGAGAGAGAGAGGGGCGGGAGGTTGCCCCCGAGACGCGCGTGCGGCTGCGGCAGCTCACGAGAGAACGATCCCTAATCCCAAAGATGTGGTCCGGTGTATCCATGGATTAAAATTCGCTCTTTACTGCCGAGATAGCGCGCGCCGGCAGCGAGCTTCTCCCGCGCGAATAAAGCGAGAACGTCGAGTATATATAGACTGCGTCGGGGAACGAGAGAGAAGCTGTTCGGTCGAAGGGAGTTCGGAGTCCGGCAGTTAAAGTCAACGCCAGGGGCGGTACAACCCCTTTAAGTACTAACGTAAACGACCAGGCGAGCTTACGAATTAAGCAGTCTCTCTCTCCCTCTCTCTTCTGCAAGCTGCCGATATAGAAGTCCGACGCAGAGAACAGACTGGAACAAGAATCTGCGCGCGGAGCGATACACGCGACAGCGAAGCATCATGCCCGCCGTCGTCAGAGAACGATTGGATGACGACGAGCTTTCGCTGCGACTTGGACCAAAATGGAAAGCTGCTGTTGACCTCCTTGGCTCAACGAAGAGTTTTCAGTTGATGCACTAGCTTAGGCAGGTCTATTGTCATCGAGAAAACACGCCCATGAAATGAAAGGACGCGGCGTCTGATCATACACGCCCGTTACTACTTGACTTTTACTTTGTATAACGATTCTGATTTTTTTTTCTTTCATCAGGACTAATCACATATTTAAGCTCACGCGGTGAAGCCTGCATATTTAATGCGAGTCTACAGGCATAAGGATTATCTGACTAATTAAATTAGCTTTGGTAGACTAAAATCTGGATACCATGTGATGTGTGCTACTGCGAGCTTTTACTCAAAGCTCAGCTAATTACTCATACCGCCATTGATTATAAAATTGTGATCAGGACAATATTATAGATAGTATAAAATTATTTTCATTTGGAGCTGAGCACGAATGATTTATTTATACTCTAGGATTTTGATAGAATTAGTACACAACATCAGTGCCAGCAGTCGATAAATAATTCAAGTGGCTTTACATTCGTAAGTTGATAAACCACGCTTTTCAACTAAAGTCGAATCGCTTTTAAACGCGTCACGCTTTTAAACTAAATTCGAAAGCATAGGAGAACAAAACGCATATAGAGTCGGACAAAGTAATATTATGTATGCGTGTGTATGTGTGACGAGCGAAAGCGCAGCCGACCAAGCGAGCGCGAAAACGCGAGAAAGATCCGCAGACTTTGAGCTTTTCGTTTGTGTGTATGTAGGTATACACTATACTGAGTGAGTATCCGCGCGACGGACGAAAAGCTTCACAGTAGGTAGGTAGAGAGAGAGAGAGAGAGCGACGACGGTGAGAAACGCAAGCGCTTTAAATTTTAACGAGAACTCGCGGAAGCTGTTTGTTTTTTTCCTCTCAGCTCTGCATGACTGCCAGGCCGCACACAAAGGTGCTTCGTGCATTGTGTGATATGCAGTTGGCCGAAAACATAACCTCTTACACCTACGCTTAAAGCCTCGCCGCAGGGGTGTCGCGCTATACTGGCTTTAGTCCCGGAAGCGAAATTTGTTCCTCTTAGCACTTTTGAAATTAAACTTTCATATCGTCCTTTGAGAGCGCGACGCCTCGCTTATTCCTACTCTTCTTATTACGCTCACTTGGAAGAGCGACTACATGTTATCGTCGTACCAAACTAGATCGTTAATTCTTTAACGAAGACTGTCGGATTTTACTCATATTCATTATTTACGAGCGTTTTATTATCTACGTGTATGCAGATACGCAATGCAGGTACACACAACGCATATTTTATAAAAAAAAAATATGAATACGACATATCGTTGCATGAAAAATGCAAAAAAAGTTCACTCTGACCTGAAGTTTACTCGACTACCCGGAAAGAGCAACGCGCAACGACAACAAAAACACAAAGTCTCGGCCCTCAATGAAAGGAAAGAAAAACCGACGGCTAATAGCTGAGCAATATCAAAGCGAAATTATCGAACAGCGTACATTTACAGCGTTTATCCCCATCGACGGCTAGCACAGCCCCTAGGAGAGCCTATAAGTGTTTTCTCAGACCTATACTTAGTCGCAATCGCCGGCAGGTAGGCTGCGGTTCAGCGTTTCCTGCCTCGCGATAAACTTCTCCACTCCGTGAGCGCGAAAACTCGATAGCTCACGCGAGAGACATTGAAAACGGCTCGCGAGAAAGACTCGGAGTATTAAAAATGCACACTAAGTATACTGTGGTGCAAAGGACTCGAGAATTTTCTGCATTCTCTACTGAGAATGTGTGAGCCACCGATACTTATTATATCGTCGCTCCTAACGAAAGCTAATACATTTTCAAAGCTCTTAAATAATATAAATTATTTATTTAGGCCCTTGTGAACTTGTGGACCTCATTGAATTTTTCTTAAAGTGGCGCGTTTAAAATGCCGATTTAAAATAGATCTTTTCTGAAATGTATTAGTTTTCGTTATAGGAGCGACGATATGTGGAGTTAACTGCTAATATATCAAGATTAGGATAAAACGTGCATAACCACAAGCTTAATTCTGCATTAAAAATATTAGTGGTAAAAGTCACTTTCTTTGTATAGAGATTCGATAATTGATAATTTAGCAACCTCTGAAGCTTTATACTTCTTTTGCATAACTTACTTACAGCTTAATCTACAGAGGAAGTGATGCGCATACTAACAATTAATAACTGATGTATTTCGACGATATTCCAGTCTGCCGCTGTTAAAAGTTACTTTTAGCACAAGTTACTGTTATCGAATCCGTCGCTTAGTCGCAAATTACCAATAGACGAGTTTCTGCCAGATCGAGAAAATAACTCCAACCCACAAGCTACTGAAAAGCTATTTTTGCACGAGAATCCGTCAACTGATTTTCCCTAATTAGATCTACCGAAGCGAATCCGCAAATCTCTTCTCAAGCGGCAGAAGCATGCGAGGGAAAGAGAAAAATAGAGAGTCGGGTAAAAACGGGTGTCGGAGCTAGGAAAACTACTCGGCAAATAAGCGAGCAGACTCATTTGCCGAGCGCCAGGAAGATCATTAACAAAATAAACTGCTCGTCCTCGTCGTAGTTTTTGTTTTCTTTATTTGCTAATTGACACAAGCTCGCAAGTACTACTATACATACATAAGTACGAGAGATGGTTAAAGCTGTCTCTAATAAGCCCGTATATCTGCCTGATCTTTAATCATGTGTGCTATTGCAAAAGTAAGGTATATTATATATAGAACAATAACGTTGTGCAAAGTGCCAAAATCTCTACTAGTTTTCAACAATATTAATTTCTGTACAACGAGTACAGCAATTCTTGTGAGCTTCTCAACTCAATTATCTCGAGTCGTAATGACGTAGCTAGTTGCTTTCGCGCGCCGGTCTCGTTAATTCTTTTTATACCAGACTGCGCCGCGCAGTAGTAGTACCAGTAGTCCAGCGCACGTTATAACGACGCGCGTTATACTGGAGCGCGGCCGTTCGCTGCAGAGGAGCAAGAAATACGTACCAAGGAGAGAGAGAGAGAGAAGGAGGGAGTAGCACGACTCCTAAGTGAGTTCCTTCGCTCATCGAGTTCTTGCCTTGCATTTTAAGAAGACAATTCCTTTTTGCCAGCACGCAGCGACGTGCTCGCGATGCCCAAGGAGAAAAAGAGAGATGAAGCTCCCTGCCGCACGCGCGCGATACCGGACGGCAATTCGACGCCGGGCGACACCGTTATGAGCGAGAGGGAGGAAATATTTGCTTGGTTATCTTTATTACCCTCGTTTTTTACGCGAATAAGCTTCAATTTCAGCTCGTTGCACCGTAGCGGCGTCTGCTATCTCGCTTGGCCGCTCGCATCATTTTAGTGGTGAGCTTCTATTTATCAGTGATTATATTCACCGCTGTACTGGCTATACGTTGTACACGCGCTTTATATATAGTTATTGTTCTTGTATAGTGTTCTTCTACTAAGACGACCGACGAAAATAATTATTTCGTTAAAAATAGAGCATATGTGTCGCAGTAGTGCTGGCTCGTTTATTTGTGGATTATTCAGAATAATTAGATGATATTGGGATGAAAAAAAAGTTTCTGATACTCCCGGACTAGCGGCGAATCTCGTTTAATTATTTACTAACGAGAGTAGAGACGTGGCGCATCGAATTCGCCCGAACGAAAGTGAATTATGTCCAAGTTCTCCCGGCAAAGTGCGCCAAATCCCATAAGTAAGCTCGGGGAAAAGTGAAGGGAGTACAGAGAGAGAGAGAGGAAGAGAGCTGGACCACCTCCTGCGCGTTGTAATTTTTCTCACGCTCCTACCCCCCGTAAAGAGAGATAGAGATTCTGGCGCGCAATTAAGGACTCGTGAGCGCTGATCCACCTCTAAAAGGAAAGTATGTCGAAAAAAGTGTGCCGGCAAGGAGTCCACCCTCGGAAAGTTTTAATTTTTCGAGACGAGTCGAAATAATCCGGTTTTCGAAGACCTGAGATAGCCTAACTTTTACCTCTGTGTGTGTGTGTGTGTGTGTTCGTGCGTGTGTGTAACCCCTGCAAATATCTGGCTGATTGCCGAATGTGGGATTACGGGTCGCCTATTTTAACGTCCGCCTAGTCGTAATTCGATAAGTGACCTATATGGGGTCGATGATGAATGTCTCAGCGAGATCTTCGAGCGGAATCGAATCAGTCAGTGCGCCGAGTCTGGCTGCTCGTTATAAATTTAGCTTGATCTTTAATAAAGAGATAAGTTTGACGGGTTATAAGGGCGACAGAGACACTAATAAAGTAGAGAATGAGAATCAATAATGAGAATACGCCGGTCTTTGTCAAAAATACCTATTGGACTTCCACAAATGAGGAAGTGTGTCAAAAAATAGTAGCGCACGTTGATTACCCGATTTTTCTTGAGGTTATTATATCTTACATAGAGGAATAAAAACTAATGGAAATAATTAAGTTTTCTATCTGAGACTACAATATAATGACCCTAAAACTCATAATTACGTATATAATGAGGGGTGTAATCCGACAAACCATTTTGTTCATTCGAATTATACGAAACAAATAGTATTCGTCTTTTCACGAACGTTACAGTGAATCAATCCGTTTAAACAATAATGAAGAGCCATTACAGCAGTCGTCTATATCCGTCGCTTGAGAAACAACACACAATCAGGCGATCCAATAAATTCTACATGCTGAGCTCCAGACTCTTCCTCCTCCGTGTACGTATATGTATATATATCTCGGAAGCCGGCCGTCATCGAAGCGTAGCGAATCGCTCCCAGTTTAGTCGTGCGCAATTTGCAATAGCAATTAACGCGCGCTCAAGCGACGAGCTAATGAAACAGACAGCTGCGGATAGATACGTGAAGCTACAGTGCACTGGAGACGTGACGTCAGACACATGCACTACTCCATCGACGACAGGCTACGCGCGCGCGCCTGTAGCCTTTGAACAACAGCAGCAGCAGCAGCAGCTACGGCCAAGAAGCAAACCGGAGTTCGCGCGCAGATTAAACAGCAAAAGAGCTTTTCGCAAGATCGAAGACGGGGCTGTTCAGCGAAAGAACGAGGAGCTTGCAAAGTTGGGTCAACAGAGGTGTGTGTGTCTGTGGTTGGGGAGAGTTAGGAATGACAAATGGCGACTGGGGAGCTAGACACTCGAGAGTAAATTCGCGGTGCAGACGCGACAAGCGAATGGAAAGTAGAGAGGGATAGGTTGGATGGACTACCCGGTAGAGAAAAGTTATACTCCGTTAAGGATGATTTGCTTCTTTTAATATAATTTAATCAATCTAAGCGATATACCGAGTAGCAGGGCAACTGTAGAGAGCAAGCACGTATACTGAGAGAGATTGGCAAATCGGGAGCCGTGGGAAAATAAGCAGGGCCAATGTATAAAATAAAGTGCCGGGAAGAGGGAATTGAAGTAGAAGAGGCCGATAAGTCTCGAGGGCATATACGGCAAGAGTGCCCCCCCGCAAGTGAAAAGAGACTCAAAGGTAAAGAGTAAGAAATATAAGTGATAGAGGTGGAACTTTAAAAATAATCTTTTAAGGCAGATTGTGGAAGTTGCGGCAGTTATAAACAGAAATTTAGATCCAGTTGCCAAAGTCAACAGGGCGAAACTGGCGCGCTCCGCTCATCTCCTTGCTCCTCTTTCGGCTCCCTACGTCCCTTTTGCTCATACTTCGGTAGAAGAGACTGGAAATGGAACTTTTCACTTAGTCGAGTTCGCCGCCGCCGCTGCCGCCGCGGAGCTGCCGAAGTGAGGGACGCCGACGAAAAGGAGAAATGAGACGATTTAATAAGCGGTGACGCGCTATAGCACTGCCGTCACGATGATATAAAACTTTTATCTGGAATTCAAGTTAAAATTTCAAGGATGAATCGACGCGCGAATAATAACGACTTGACTCATGGTTTAAATATGTGACGCTCAAAGGTTCATTCATTTTCTCTGTAGATCCTTTCCCTTTGAAAAGTCATTTTCATTCTATAACTATTTGACACTGTCGTTTCGCTTATGCCAGAAGAAAACAATAATATACGTAAACGCGAATGATTGTGATAGATGTAACGAGAAGAGAAACAGATTCGTATTATAAAATCCGCGTCTGAATTATTAATCAAGGATGCATACGAGAACGCGAGCACACAATGGTGTAGCTAGCAATGCAGGTCATATCGAGTTTCAATCACACAAGCTTTCATGGCAACACCGCAACAGGATACATTACAACGCGATCTCCAGGTGCCATGTATTAACACAAAAGAAACACCCGACGACGACGTATCGTGCGGTTTTGTTGTTGCGCTTTGTTATACAGATAGCAAAACGAACTCGTAACATATACGCACGAAGGAACTTTGGTTCGCGTTAATTCGGATCAACTATGAGGTGAGTGAAGGAAATTACACAATGCAAATGCCGAGTAAAAAAAAGTTCTGATCTGTAGAATGTAGTCGAACCGATTTTCCTTGTATGGTTTATAAAAATTGTATTATCATAATATACAAAATAAATACTATATACGTACCACCAGTCACTCGGCAGTTCAGCGACAAAATGTCACCCTCCTCGTACGGTCCGGCAGTGCCGTTCAGAATTCGACCAAATTCGTCCAGGATTGCCGGTTGCTCGGGCGGAACTGAAAGAACAACATTTGCGTAAGCTCAAAGCAAACATTTGTAAATCTGATGAGGTTAACATTTAAAAAAGGTTTGTCTAATATTGTACTAAGAAACGCTAATTTCTTTCTTTTCCACACCACGCGTAAAGTGCGAATACTTTAGCTTTATGTAAGGTGTGGAAAAAAATAGTATATGTATACCGCAAGAGAAATAAGGCCTCAAGGCAATAATTTGAAGAACTGGAATTGACATTTGTTGCATGTGGTTATATCAGTAATTCAGTATTAGTATTCCTATACATACGTTGCTGGCAATTATACTATCAGTTTATCCATAATTAATTCCCTCAAAATAATATAGAATATTATACGGTGACGTGTAAAGAGCATCATGAATTAACCGAGAATCGGTCATTGTACGTTCAAAAACAAAACCAACATTCCCAGCTCTCGATCGACGCATTCAGGCTTCGAGTTTTCCTCATCCCCCAGAACGACAAATCCAATAAATTCAGAATCATGATATTCACATGCACACGCCTTAATTACAGTTGCGGCTATACGACCAACCCCCAGACGGCGAGCGTACACAAAAACCGGGGGAAAATTACGAAGTTGCCTGCGTTGCTTCTGGCCGCAGTGTATAAATCGAGCGGCTGTGCACTATACGTTATATATATATACAGTACTGCTTCATCCCCACTCGCGTGTATCGTTCCAACGCTATACACAACCTCCCACGCGAGAGCGTATTATATATATACAAGCATGGTCCTCGTTGGGTTTGAAATAGATGCATAGAAAGATATAGAGAGAAACACACGCGCGCGTAGCTGGCAAATTACTTTCCCTTTTGCTAATTTCGGTGGACAGTATGAATATGGAAGGTAGTATCATTAAAGTATCCGGCTCAATTCGAGAAACTCGCAATGTGTATAATAACACACATTAATACACACTTTGCTTTCGAAAGCATCAACGGTTTCGCTTTATTATATTTCTCTCGACGCGCGAAATTCATCAGGCTACAAAGGGGTGTGTGACACACTGTTGCCGTTGTAGCAACTGTATATAATGTACACTATATACGCGACAAAGAAAAATCGCGAGAATAAGAAGACGGGCGAGTTGCTGCGGTCGGAAGCAGCTTAAATTGACCGTGGCTTATCGCTAAATTAAATCACGGCGTACACACCGCACAGAGCGCTCGGAAACACACACACACACACACACACACACGTATACACTACAGACCAGCTCACGCGTAAGATCGATCTGACCCGCTTACAAGATGCTAATCGACGCGGCGTGTGTACACACATATACGGCCACGCTCGTGCACTGCACATAGGGCCAAGGAGGAGGAGGAGGAGGGCGCATAGTCCAAGTAATACACTGGCGCTCTCTGTGTAAACAGAAGCTCCGCTCGCCTAATATATGAAAGCACGCGCGCGTCTGACTTCCAATACATACATATGTATGCGGCGGCGCCGCGAGCGCCTGCACGATGGAGAAAGAGTCGGGAAATTGGCAGTGAGAGACGGCCGTTTGCGAGCTTGTATATTTATATACCTGTATCTACTGCTATACGCTACTCGCTATGTATATGTGCAGTGCATGTATATATGTATATATATATATATATATACAAGGGAGAGGAGGAGGGGAGGGAATGGTTGCGGACGCGAAGACGGAGGAGGAGAGAGATGGATATGGACTCGAGGAGCGAAGGCACGGAGCCAGGAGGCGGCTCTAGTTGATTTTGGACGGAGATATACAAATGGCCCGGATTTCGCGAGGAGAGACGGTTACGTATAGTTGCAATCCCTGCGCTCGGGATTGAAGACTGTTTTGAGAAGAGACCGATCACTGCTATACACTTCGGACGAGTTTCTTCATTCAATCGATATCAATCGATAAACTGATATCGTATGTATTATCGGGTTACACCATTATTCATCTTGAATAAACAAACGCTCCCTCATTTCACTACCACTAATAATACTCAAATCGTATGAGCATTACATGCTAGCTTGTATACATATAATATTATCGCTAAAAAGCAAACTCCCGCCGAGTTCGAAGGCTTGCACAATTAAGCCGGTCTCCATTAGTCAGTGTCGAATTTAATACAGGCGAACTCTCTTACACACCGCGCGGCATAAAACACACGCGAGAGAGAGAGAGAGAGAGAGAGAGAGAGAGAGAGAGAGACGTGGCGCGTATCTATATATATATATATACACGTGCATAACCGAACGTGTACACGCGAGAGGGCTGCACGAGCAAAGGATTCAGCGCGAGGGGTATTAGAGGGAGGACTGACGAGCGCATAGTATAGGTGGACTCGCGGATGGCAATTACCAGTGGTAATCAATGGACCCAGCAGCCTCGGACGACCGATAATTTTAGGGATGGCAGCAGCGCCGGACTCGGACAACGAGCGTACCCCCGACCTATATGGCCAGCTCGTTCCCTCCCCTCTACCCCTCTCTCGCTCTCTGTTCCGGGGAACCGCAATTTTAATTGAGTTAATTTTAAAGCGGCTTCTCGCTTGTTCTGCAAAAAACGATCATTCGCGCTACAGCGGTGCGCGGAGAGAATATTCCGCTCGCGCGAGCTCTTCTCTTTTTTGATTAGCAGGAATTTTCACTGAAGAGACCTCTTTCGCTCGATCGTATGTATGCTGTGTATAGAGATGTACACGTACGGCGGAGAAGAGGCTGGAAATGATCATTTCTGAATTTGGTTATCACGTCTTTTCATTAAATATTGTACAAGTATAGGATAGAGTTGGGTAAGAATAGCGAAAAGCCGACGCCCATTTGTGTGTGGAAAGATTTTGTTGCTCATTTTGAGATACAAGTACAATGTACATTATAATCAACGTCTCTGCGTCAAAAAGCTTTCGATAATCTGCCGATATTGCAGCTACACCTATTGACACACAATCAGTAGAGGAACGTAATAACGCGCACGTTCGTGCCTAATACTGAGAAAGATAGAGAGAGGGAGAGGGAGAGAGAGCTCCACAAGCACGCGCGAGTCGTGATTCAACGTATCCGAGATAATTACCACTTCATATCGAGAGTGCTGCTCTCATTGAGCAGAGCGCGTTAGAAGGCCCTGCGCTCTCTCTCTCTCTCTCTCTCTGCTCTCTCTCTCTCTTTCTCTGTCAGAGCTAGTCGGTTAAGTTCTGAGTGAGTGAGGAGTGGGCTCTTCTACGAGTAGCAGCAGCAGCACTAGTAGCAGTGGCAGTCGTAATCGGCCGACAAGTTTGGCCATGCGAAAGAGAGGGAGAAGTTCAGGTACACCTGGTTGGACGAGCCACGTGAAGACGCATTGGAACAGAAATTAACTTGCTATAGTCCTGCGCAATTCGTCAACGTTACATTGCCGTGAATCGCAGGCTAACTGCGTTGGAATTAGTGGCGAAACAGCCGCCGCTCGCTTCGCACCTCCTGATGTAAACGCTTTGTTGATCTAGCGTATACACGAGTAATTGGGCTGTAGGGCATGATGCTCGTGGAGAAAAATACACCAAGTAACGAGAGGCACGATCGATACGGCGGCGCTAGTATATAGTAGGATTTCGGTAGACGCCGCTAGATATTGCTTGCAGAGACCAAGCGCGTGGAATATATATTACTAGTTATACATAAGACGTTTCTCGGAAAATAATGCGGCATGTTCGAATTGAAATTAATAACGAAGCAAAGCAATGCTGCTCCGCAAGAAATGATATTGCATTTTCGCGGAATTCTTCTGTTGGGAATTATATATATATTGCTATACTGGTTATACTTTCTGTTTTTTTTTCTTTCTCTTTTAATTACAATTTTTAACTATGTCAGAGAGAGAGAGAGAGAGAGAGCTTTTTTTTGCGTTGAATTTCCTGTTAGAAGAATAATGAGCAAAATCGTTACACCAGAGGAGCACTTAATCACCTAATTCCGCGAAACGTCTAGTCGTTATTTAAAAATTCAATTTTTTATTATTCTTGTAATTTTGAAAAAATTATTTCCTGGTATGTAGAAAAACTTTTCTATACAAGGTGAAGCGCTTTGACATTCAGCCATAAAGCATCGGCAAAGAGAGAAGGAGTAAGCTATGCACGAAGATCAAGAGAGTGCTCGCGTGAACTCGAACAAGTCGCGTAGCCTCGAAAATATGAATGGGTTTATACAAGCCCAAGGAGAATCAATATCGAGGTGAACTCTTACTTTGAGTAAACTTCAGAGACGACGGGCCTTTGTGCGCATTCGACTCGATGCTATTTCAGCGCACAATGAATCGGGGGCTGTATAGCTTAGATTACAACTGTTATAAATTGTAAATTAATAATAATAATTTACAGCTAAAGCGCATCGAATTCGATTAATACAGCTTATACAATACTCGATCGGATTTTCTACGCGTATAGTATATAAGCGGTAGAATAAAAAGGTCCAGCGCTTCAGAACAGAAAATTTTGAGTGGCTGCATGCAAGTTGCACTGCCTTTTCAGGAGGCTCTATGTATAGCTAGTCTCTCTTTTATGCATCAGGGCAGCATAAAAGAGACTCGCTATACGCGCCGGACATGATTGACATCGTCAACAACTGGGGCTCACTGTAAGCTAGTCGGCACAGCAGCGCCTGTTGACCCATGATATTCGAACCTATCGCTTCCGCTTTATGTCACAGAGCTTCTGCGGTTCTGCCGTCCACCGCGTACACAGGTGATGTGTATGCCAAGGACTGTGGCTCGATCGAACTATTCGCTTTGAATGCATAAAGCTAATTGTTTACGGCTAGGAATATAAGTGAGGGGTGGCTGTACAATTGGGTAGTTAAATTCGACTGTTAGTTTTATAGCTTATTCGAATTGTATACCAGATATGCGGTTTGAGTGATATACCTGTCAAACACCGCTTGTCGCGAGAAAATTTTCATTTTTTACGCGGATAATATTAAATATAATAATTTTAGCTTTGGATTAAGCTTTGAGCAAACTTGACTTGAATGCGTTATCTGTATTGTTGAGTATGTTATGTACTTTTACATTTTTCTCGAGTATGCTCAGAAGATTCACCACAAACATGTAAATGTAAACTGGAACAGCTCTAGGCTACAGATACTTTGAGACTTGGCTGGTAGGTAGAGGAAAAGCCCAGCAGTGAGTTTGTTATTAACTATAAGCTTTCAGATGAATTCCCGACGCTTTCGCTGAACTCGTTTGCTCAAGTCGTTCAATAGTTTACAATTTTACATTTGATTTTTAGCGTACTTCACACTTCAATGCAAGACTGTAATTTTTTGAAAAATTCAAATATAAAATCTCAACCTGAAAAAATGCATCCTTTTTAGAGTTAAATTGACAATACCCGAATGATCAAACTACTCCCGATAAATATAATAAAAACAACGTACGCTACGCCAACTTCCATCCAAAATATATACTTGGAATGGCGGCATCAGTCAAGTATACAGAAGAAAACGACTGCCGACATTACCAAATTGAATTGCCAAGATGTGTATATATTATACATTTTTCCGTCTGCATTAGCATGCGCCAAGCCTGGTGCGAAAACGCCGATACGCGTTGGTTCACTCGCTTACGTATACACACGCATTGACTGTCGCGCAGCTCGGCCTGCCGGCGTATTTCAATAAAAATGTCACATTTTATTTTCAAATTGGATTTCGCGTTCTATCTTTCCTGTGCGGCGCGGCTTGTCAACGAGCGCGTCACCGCTACATCCACCCCCTCCCCACCCCTCTCACTTTCTCTCCCTCTTGCTCGTCTATATAGATATTTATATATACGCGTCTCCGCGTTCGCCTGACACAATTGTCGTTTCCCAAAGCCTCGATCTTCGATGTGGCAGCAGCAGCGGCGGCGGCGCGAGAGAGGAAGATCGAGAGAAGCGAAAAGCTGCTGGGCTATGACGAGACGCAGATGTTTCCACTTTAGCGTGAAAAACGAGTCCACCAAGAGTGACAAGAGCCATTCCCGCTGATAGGCGGATAAGAAAGAGCGCCATCATCTTATTTTTTTTTACGGGGCACCTGCAACTTTCAACAGCTCGCGAGAATGGTTTTTCGATTAAGGCTAATAATAAATTATACTGGCTTGAATTCAGTGAGGATGGCAACAAAAAAATGATAAGTAACTGTAAGTATCTATTTGTATAAAGTACTTGGAAAATAATGTTTACTTAGGACAAAAAAATTGAGCCGATTATATACGAAAGTGTTGAGCAAGCATAAAGCATAAATAGGCTCTCATCTCTGTCATATTTTTTTGCAGGATTTAATAAATGCTGTTTGGAAGATTACGGAGCTTCTATTTAGTCAGCATTAAATGTAAAACGATGAATAATCCACACATTATCGTTCAAGCTACTTCATCTCGCTCATGGCGAATTCAGAAACAAAAGTGCTGGGAGTAGAGTTTGAAAATTCTCTCAAAGTTATTAGAGAATATTCGCTTTACACTCGGTGCTGCACCTTTTTCCAGCATAATCCAAATTAAAATTCATAAACCAAGGTGCGAAATATTTCAAACGTCTGCCCCCCCCCCACTGCCGTGTATGCACTGCGTACCTCTTTCACCCGGTTTCCCCGGAAAAAAGAGAGAGAGAGAGAAAAAACCAACAGCGTCGACCGAGGGCAGAAAAAAAGAGAAAGACAGAGATGTGGGGGAGGGTGAAAAGTAATTCGAAACGGGAGAGTACATTTACATCCTCGTGGAATTCATTTGCATGCTGAATATTTAAGCTTAAAACGAGCTAACGGCTTCATTAAAGTAACTGTTATTGTCGTTTGATTGTCGTTTCCGGGATTATTCGCGGCGGCCTCGAAGCTGATCTCATTCCTTTGCTTGAGGTGCGCGCGCGCGCTCGCGCTCGCGTTGAGCCATACCTAAGAGAAAGGGTGCGCCGCCGTCGCCACGCGAGAGCAAAAAGACCAAAAGAAAATGAAAAGTAACGCGAGGCGTGTGTATATATATATATAACAGCTTGGAGGGTGCGATTTGAATAAAGCTTCTCTACCCGTGCTACCGCGGTATGCAACTCCTCGTTGCCGCTGCTATGTACCACACTGCGCATATAGCGAGAGTTGAAAAGCCGCGCGCGTGCGAGACGCTTGCCGAAGCAGTATTATACAGTTCGTATGCCACACAAGCGTATATATATATATAACTACATGAGCGTGGAAGGCCGCTTGTTTCTTTATGCCTTACGACGTAAAAATCTTGCGATCTGCTCGGATATTTTTGCATTCCCGAGGTGAGAGGTATAGTAGGAGGAGGATCATCCCACAAACAGAAGCAGACTTCCTACGCCCGGAAGAGAGATACGTGTTTCGCTGCGGAAGTCGTACGATCAATCGGACAAACTTGCGAGAGAAGCTTGAGCTTTTTTTCTTGACACGCGCGCGCCTTCTGTTTGCATTTACCGTGTTGCTTTGCTACTTCGAGTACGTTTCATAACTTTTGCCTGCTTTCAGAAGCGTATATACCCACTTTCATTAATTTTCGTTTCGTTTACATAATAATTATTATCTACAGTCCCGATTTACGTTGTTGTTTTCTTGTTGGAGTTATTTTTAAAATGATGAATTGCACGTGTGTGCAGAGAGCAGCTACCCACCCTGTGACTGGCTCCTCTCTCTGCCAACTGACTTTCTCTTTTCGTGTCAGGCCAATACCATATACAGCTATAGCGTCTCTTCAATCAAATTTCCGTTCTCGTCGCCTGCAAAGAAATGCATATGTATAGAGGCCCGCTAAGAAAAAGTCGGGAGGCGATATATCGATTTCTCTCATCTTGATGGCAGCACTAGCTGCGGCAAAAAAATAAGGAAGAGTAGAGAAAGCGCTTAAAAGACGGATTAGCATCTAGACGGTGTTCCGCGGGTGCGGAGTACGTATGAATCTGACGGGAAATTAAAGGGGCGCGACTGACTTAGGGGTATATAACCACGAAACTGACAGATGCAGTCGTGGAAACGTCTGATGCTTTATCGCGATAGCTCGTGAACTTTTCAGACTTTTGTTTTCTTAAGGAAGGACGTGCATTTTCGGGTCGCAAAGAAAATTAAAATCATTGTTTTTTTTTTCTTTTCGAGGAAGGTGCGAGAAATATTTTTAGTGTAAACTCGGCTTACTGTACTCGGAATATATCTACTGATACGTAAATTCTTTCACATAAATTTCTGAAAAGGTGGTTGCGCATTACTTCTCCGCTGTAACGTTTCTTGTTATACCAACAATGGCAGGCCGAGTGTGATAGAGAGAAAAATGACAGTTATAAAAATACGCACTATGAGTTTGCATACAAGCATTTTCTAATGCTGCAATTATTAAACAAGTGTTTTACATCGAGAAAGCATAATTGTGATTCTTTCTTTTCATGTACGTGCATCTTCTCGTATATAATACTAACAATAGTTTCTATTGTTCGTGTGCCAACAATTTTCACTTGTCTTTGATCCCACTTGCAATCCCAACTCTCTTCTGTCGACTTCGTCGACGCGTCGCGACACTTCTTGTTAAATTTTTACGGTCAATAATTTTCAGACGAGATCCCGGCTGCGCAGTCGTTAAACTTCGACTCTCTCCGCGCGTAGGGAGCACGGGCGTTCGAATTTACGCGAGGGAAGTGGACACTACCGCAAATCGCGCTCAGCTCTTTCGCACAATGAGAGTGTGCGAAGAGCGAGAGAGAGAGAGAGAGAGAAAAAGGGTGAAAAACGCGACGAATGCTGCCACACACCGCAAATGCGAAATAACGAACGAAAGTCGGAATAATGCCACGGTGCGGCGGCCAAGTTGGAGAATTGAAACTTTGTGAACGAACGCGCTGATAAAAAGGCAGTAATTTTTAGTTTTATAACGGGTGGTGGTTTCTTTTTTTCAGAAATACTAGTAAATTTTCACGAATTTTCATATCATCATAAATCTGGCATGAAATTTTTTCATTCTGTTAACAAAAACGGTAGATTTTATAGCAGACGCTCGAAATGAAAAATAACGTCTCACGTGATATTGTGATAAGCGGTAAAAATAACAACACACCGAATCGAAAAGTCGAAGAATCGTATAACTGTATACATGGCATGAATCGAGAGTGAAGAGAAGCGAGAGGAAGAAGCGGGGGAGCAAGAGACAAAGCCGAATTGTTCCAAGCCAGGATTCTCGTGTCAGACTTGCTGGCTCGGATGCTTTCTTGGGAATTTATAGACTTCCGATGTATGCGCGTTCCTATTCAACGTATACACAATACATACACTTGGTGAGCACACCGTGTGTGTGTATGTGTGAGCCGCCTCGTGATACCTTCAAGTGCGAGGATGAAGGAGGAAAGGTTTACTTGCTCTCGTCCATTGCACGGGGGGAATATGCACAGACGCAGAGAGTAGATACAGCTGCGCTGGAGGTCCTGATGCATTTAATCGAATCCATGGGAAGGGGAAGGAAGGAGATGGGGGTTTGACGTTTGAGCAGAGACAGAAAGAGGGAGTATAGCTCGACGAATATGTATACGTGAAGAAGGCAGCATGCAACCGTCATCTCGTCGTCTTGCATCATACGCTCAATCCACTTGAGGCTGCAAAGTGAGCGAAAGAGGTGCGAGGAGGAGGAGGCTCGCAAATGAAATCGAGTATGTATTGACCTCCGGGGGACCGATGTTATACGCAAGAGTGGTTTATGCCCGCCGCAGAACGACAGTTTGCGGATACTTCTTCTTTTTTACACTCGCTCTCGATCGTATGAATACGTGCCGGTTGTATTGAGCTTTTGCCTCTTCTCCTCATCCACTTCATTTTTTTTTTTTTCGGAGAAGAGCTTTCATGCGGATGATTGCGGTGTAGTCTGTTGTCACACTACGGGATTGACTCGAATCGAGTTATTTTCTTACGAGCGATTTGTGAGGATGGATAATTTTCAAGAGGTGCGATGAATATAGGTAAATCGCTTTAATATAATTATCCAGAGATTAGAGAAATTAGAGATCGGTCGTTTAGTATACAGAGATTTAATTGTGATAAGTCATGGATGACCGATTATTTGTACGTTCATGCTGCTACTAATTACTGTGTATGTGTATAGATGACACTATAACACAGTAATCTTGATTTTAATTAAAGTTTAATAATATACGATACACATATAATCAGATTCTCTATTATTTGTGACAAACAAACAATCTCCAAATGCAGTTTTGGGACGCTCCGTAAAGCCGGTTAATATCGCGTACGCTAAAGTTCAATGCTGAAACAACAGCAGAAGAGAGCATCAGTATAAAAGTATATCGATAATAGATAGCAGCCGCGCGTGAAAATCATTATACCCACGAATTTTTCAACTCCCGCAAGCTCATCGATCCTCTGATGCTGCTGCTGCTGCTGAAGCTTGAGCTCGCGCACCGGCGCAAGGGGATGCATATAAATTTTATTTGGCCTAACACCTCTAAAATAGCGATTTTATTCATTTATTCGTGTACTCGCGCAGCGCGCGCTTGCGAGCAGCCGAAAAATATATAGGCGCGCGTTAAGGAAGAAGGAACGCCGGCAGGGGGGCTGGTTCTCGAGAGAAGAAGAATACGCGCGCGTGCCCTGCCGCGGCGCCCACGGTATAGTTTTGTGATTTATCGCGAACATTGTGGCCCTCTACGGCATAACGCGAAAAATGTGAGGACGATAAGAATAATGTAAGCCACTTGGACGTAGACGTGTTGGGCAGGTTAGCCTTTTGGCTCGTTTTAGGATACGAACTTGAGACACACGTTGTTCTTCTTTGCTGCTCGAAATAGGAATTGATATAGATTCTTTTGTTTGACGAATAATTAAGCTCGTATTCCAGTTCGTTTAAATCAGATACTGTCATATAAAACGCGCTTAAAATAGTTCGATAGAATCGTCTTTTTAGCACAATGAATATCGACAAAGCTCGATTGTTATAGTAGGGTTTTTCATGAAATTTCAAGTGTCGAGAGACGAGACCATTTTATCACCTCTAAAAATATAGCAAACGAGTAATAATTTTATATCTTACAACGTTGATATCTTAATCCGATTAACAGTTGTAAAGGATTAAATTAAATGCAACAGCCGCAAGCCCGATCTACCCTTTTGTACATATTGCACAAGAACAATTCTCAACGTTCCAGCGGAAAAATCCATGAGACTAGTCGCTCAGCTATAAGTGTAAAGTGATTTTAAGTGAGAGAATATCGACTACATTACCCTTCTCTCCTAGCCGAAAGTTCGAGCTCTGCATGTGTTTTCTCTCTTCCCAGCGTTCGCTCTCTCCCTCTCTGAGCGTTGAGATATGGCCGAAAATATTAAAATCTGATGGTCGGCGGCACGGCCCAGTGGCTATCACTCTTCCGAAACACTTTCGCGCTTCCTCTTCCTTCCGCCCCCCCCCCTTCACGTGCACACGATATCTAGAAGTTTAATTTTCGATCGTCCGTTATAGGCGAAAATCGGGGTAATCGAGTGGCGCGCAAATGAAAGTCCGTTTGTCATTTTTAGAGATACAAATTGCGCGGCCTGTTGGCCGAGAGGGGAGCGCAAGTATGGGGGCTACGGCTGGCGGCAAAAACTTCATTTCGATGATTTAGACGAGTCGGTGGAACGAAGGAAAAGAAGCCGAGCGAAAGAGGGACACTGAGAGCCACTGGTCGACACTGCGACGCTGTCGCTTTTAGTTATGGCAGAAAAGGACTGAATGAAGGAGAAAGAGGAAGGGGAACGGAGCGGCATTCAATTATAGGAAGAACGACAAACTTGCCGACGTGACGACGAATTATTAGGAAAAGCGGTGAAATGTTTTCGAGGTAATTTTTTGGATTATATCAGCTTTAGACACCCACTTCATCGTATACTATATCACGATTGTTCGTTGCGTTGAATGTGCTGGTCTAGTAATACAAATGATAGCGTATTATCGAGGTAATTTTCTTTACGTGTATAAGAGTATATGAGGGGCGATTTTGATTACATTGTTTAAAAATAAAATATCCAACGTTGAAATATGTTATGAATGATAAAGAGAAGGTAATATATTCTCATCAAACATTATATGCTTCACGATGATTTCATTTCTGATGTTTATATCTCTACAAAAAAAAAAAAAAAAAAAAAAAAAAAAAAAATCGCGTGTGAAAGCATTGTATCATTCACGGTTATCATTCTGATGAAGCTGCAGAAAACAATTATTTGATCGAAAATTCCTTCTGTTAAAAGAAAAACGAATGGTAAAATTTCAACCATATACAAAATAAGCAGCACTCTTGAAAGCCTTCCAATAATTCTCTCTTTACACAAATGTTATATTCAACGATATATGACAACGCCAAGAAGCTTAACAAAATAGTAATAAAAGTTGATTGTTCGCTTTACTAGCGACCCAATCGCCCCCCGTAGCTCGTAAAATAATTTTCAAAAGAAATTCATAAATATTTATCGCGTAATAATTTTCCAAAGCTCCGTCGTTGGGGGGTGAAAGTACAATATTTCCCGTGCTATCGCGCGCGAGAGAGCAAGCGAAAATTAATTAGGTCACATCGACGAGCTTCAGCCGCCCCGCGCGCAAAGGCGTTCCCTTCGAGAAACTTGGCTATACTCGCGCGTGAAAATTATTAAGATTTTTCATCCGAACTACATCCCGGCAATATCTTATACAGAAGACATCCTAGTGAAGTGTATCAGAGAGGTGGCACGTCCGGAAGGCTATATAGTATTCCCTCTCTCTCTCTCTGCACGTCCCTTTTAATGAAAAACGAGCCTGCAATTACGGGGAAATGAAAAGCCACGGGAATTCAATATCGAAATATTTATGCCCGCGAGTTCCACGGTGTGCCTCCGCACCTGCCTGCTCCTCGCGGGCAATTTCGAAATTGCGCTCATCGCGCATCTTCCCTTCCCCCAACGCTATTATCCTCGTCATAATTTATCCCGACGCTTGTTTTAACCAGCACAGCGCGTTGGTGCACGAGCGGTTAATTTCGAGTGTAAAGTACGGTGCGCGACGACGGCGACGGCGACTAGCTTCTTCAGCAACTCCGCGAGCGCGCGCGCAAGAGAGAGAGAGAGAGGTAGTCGAGACTCCGCAAAGCCGTCTACTTGGAATAATTCGCGTAGTTAGTGCCGGCACTTTATCACGCCTTGGAAGTCAGCGACGCTAGAGCGGTATATACTTAAGAGCAAAGCCAAAACCAAGAACCGCAGGATGCGGTCGTCGGTGCAATGCTCAACTTGTTATTCGTCTCGTAATATACAAAGGAACGCTTGGAAAGGAGGTACTACCAAAGGTGTTCCCCGGCTCTCTGATGCTCCGATATACACTTATGTGTTTGTTCCCCGGTGAGGGGCGCGCGCAGAGTGTGTATACGCACCTCCGAGCCGGTGTGTAAACGTCAAAATCCAATTTAGTTGGGAAATTGAACGTGGATATTGTGCTGCGATACACAGCGAGAGACTCGTTGTTGGTATTGGTACACAGCAAGTACACAGCGAGTTTACTACTGTCCTGCCAGCTTCCAACTTTTTATATACACTGGCATTTTTGGCCAGCTTTACACTGTGGATTAGTTTGAACTGCTTTATCGGGAAGCGGGTAAGCAAAACCAAGATTCTACAGGTATTATGCGTATAAGCGTATAAATTTTCTTTGCGACGGTCCTTTTTCGAAGACTCTCTCGACAGAGCGATCGTGATAAATCAAGCGTTTTATTGGTGCACGGGGGGGATTCATCCGAAAGTTGTAAGAAATAAAAACTCTGCACGTGGTAAAATTCTTTCGAGTAAGACGAAAAGAAGGAATTAAATTGAAATATAGTACTTTTGTTAAACAAACAGTTTTCAAACTGGCTACGTTTGATTCCCATGAAAAGTTTGCGCTCGTAAGAGCCAAGTATGTTTATGGTCAAAGTTGAAGCATTTTCCGGATAGAGCTTTAAAAATTAATAACTCCTCTCCCTCCACAGCGAATGTAGCTCTAGCATGAATTCTTTTTATGCTCGTGAAAATTTTAATAACGTCATTATGCTTCAGAGCCATTAAGAATATATGACCGCTTTTTGTACGAATGATGAAAAGCTTTTAGATGAAAACTCTGATATCGAAATCGACGGGTGCTCGAAATGTTTGATCAATGCCGCGAGTGAAAATATTCGCATTAATAACCCCGCTATAACTGATGCGTGGAACAAGTACACCATATCAGTTTCACCGACAAACAATGCATTTGGTTTCGGGAAGAAAGACCAGAATCCAATAACTACCCCGCGCGATTCGGCTGATACCAAAATCTATAAAGCTCAATGGTATAAGCCTATATATATTTATCATTGACGCAAGAATTCTCGACAGCAATCTCTCGATCTCTCTCTTACGCTGTGGTTTCCTCCTCTCGCCTTTTTCTGAGAAATCTGAAACCTCCCGAGCTGAGGATTCCCTGGCTGCGCGCGCGTTCTGATCGACTGAAACTATTTCCGATAGTTGCTCCTTTTCGCTTACGCCCGCTACCAAGAAGCTCAGGGGGTCGGGGGGATATGTTCCGTCGCGGCAATAGGTTCTCTTGCTTCGTTTCGCCGCGGAGCGATTTATGTGCGAGCTCTGCGAGGACGAGAGAACGTCCGGCAGCGAACCTAAGCAAAATGGCTTGAATCGCTCGGCTATATAAACGCGCGCGCGCCCGAAATCATCGCGGCCGGCGGCACGAGCCAACGAGCAGGCCTCCGAAGCCGAGGCCTTCGGATTTATGTGCTCATAAATTCATACGACTCTTCTCGTTCGTTTTTCCTTTCCGCCTTCTCTCCCTCCCACCATCTCCCTCTCTATGCCATTTTCCTCTTTGTACCTCTGTATATACACGAGTTCTACTTATATACAGAAAATAACAGCCCTGAGGCTGCAGCGCGTTAGGCGACAAAAGTATTTTAGGTATTCTTTATCTATCTCTTACGTGCGCGGGAAAAGCTCTCGGCGGGCGAAGAGGGCTCTATACGGTTTGTTGACCAATAGCGCGAGCGCCGCGTCCGCTTTAGCGCGTAGCCGTGACTTTTTGAGCGACGCGCTATATACTTCGCCGGACCGTATAATGCATTACGCCCGTAGAGTGCTCGGAGGCTCTTGTGAGCGCGCCAAATTTATAAAAGGGTGTATACGTGATGCCAGTACACACTGTGCCATCAGGGACATACACAGGGAAGAAGAGAAGCTGACTCTGTTGAATGATGGATTTATTGGGACGGTGCTAGTCCTAGAGTATGTTGGCTTTTCTAGGATTTTTTTAATAAGGTATTATTTCATTTCGAGGGCTTGATAGGTTGGAAGAATAAATGTGAGAAGTGTGAGAAACGCGGCTTTTTCTTCTTCTTCAAACATCAGCCACTCTCTAAACCGTCTATAATTTAATCCACATAATGCCCCGTTGAGAGGCAGACAAGCGACGCGTTTACCGTCGATTCAAAGGCGGCAATGCTCTCAGGAATAGAGACGCCCGTGCTACTCATAAGCTTCTCTCCCCCTCCCTTCTTCTCTCGCTCTCACTGTCTACCTCGCTCTCTCATTCCCTTGGGGCTTTGGTATTCAAAGTGATAAAGAAATAGATACGGCGAGACGCGAGAGCGTCGCGGCACAGCACAATGCTCTGCACGTATTCAGCAAGGCAAACAAGCAGTCTGCGCGGCGTTAATATACAGTCGCTCTGGCTTCTCTATCCCTCCCCCCCTCCTTTTACTCTGAATCTCGCTCTGCGTATATATACGTAAGTATATCCAGCAGTGGCGTACACGAACACGCTGCGCGAATAAGAGGAGGTCTCGTCGTAGCTTTACGAGGCTGCCTTTGCGCGCACAGACGTTGAACTAATTGCGCCGTATTTAATTAAGCCACGGATTATATCCTTAACGAGAGCAGACCTCCTTTCTTCTTCTTCGCGACTCTTTCCGCTCTCTTTTTCTCTACCTCGCGCTTATATACTTTTCTTTCTTGCTCCTGTGCCTCCGCAGGCGACTTCCGTCTTTCGCAATTTTCCCGAGGCTCTCGTTTTCTCACACTCTCTCCTCGGACGTCTGAGTCACGCGCTCCGTGGATGCCTATTTTGTATTATTGCGTATGTATATGTGTGTAGCGTGTTACAGGAGTTGCCGGTGCTCAGTGCGCGGAGAAGCATTTTAACGATCCCTTGATTTTTTGCATTATACATCGTCGCGAAGGGGACGGATACTTGCGATGCCATCAGTAGCCGGTATCTTATTCAGGGATTTCTATGCGTCGCAGCCTCACTTTGTTTTGCCTTCTGAATGGGAGCTGGAAAGCTGTGTTATGACATATTTTTTGAATCAACAATTTCTCCAGATCGTATTCAGTATTATTACGTGTTATAAAAAGCCTATGTATATATACTGTCTCTCGAGTAAGAAAAGAAAAAAAAAGAAACTCGATTTTCACTTACCTATGACAGTGAGATTATATCGAACGCTTCTGGATTGTCCCCGATGGAAATCCACTCGACACCTATAAATCGCGGCGTCGTGCCTCTTGATTTCATCTAATGCCAGCACCGCCGGCTCTTGAATGGTCCGAAAATACGCCCTTTGTCCGAAAGTTGGGGAATGGTGCCTTGCCTGCTTCAGAGGTTTCCCCCGAACGTCAACCCTGGAAAACAGAACAGGAAACGAATTTCATTGCTGTGCTCGAGATACTGCAAAAGTCATGATTTATTGATGGAAATACATATATTCTGTGTGTGTGTGTATTGGTTTAAGGCGGTTTGCAGTTATTTGCTGTTGATTTTGATATTTATAAAATTTACTAATAATATCGGTCATAGTTTCTCTCAAATCAATATTCACTAAGTCCGTATTGGGTAAAAATAACATCCATTACTACCTTTGGCGCTGCTTCACCAGATTTGTGTCTTGCTTAGTCGGACGATTGTTTTCTTAAACTTCATGCAATACAATACAAGTAAAATTTATTAGGAATGCATAAAACTACGTACGAAAATGATTAGGACATCGAGAAGCTATGTTTAGACAGCAGCGAAAAACGCAATGAATTATGTACTTTCGAGAATAAATAGCTATTTATCTGAAAAACAGTGGCTTTTTCGATGTATTCAGTCCCAGCCCTCGAGTTTACGAGAAATCAGCGAGTGGAGAAAAGAGCCGATATCTTGAGGTAAAAGGTATCGAAAGACAGGTTTCATTCTTTTCCCTCTTGGCCTTCCTATATACGAAGACAGGGTCGCGCGTGCGTCGGCCTCTGCAGGATCTCGATAAAATTCGTTATACGCGATAACTTCCAGATTGACGAAGCTCTCCTTCACCCTCCCCCCCCCGTTCTGTTTCCCTTGCTCTACCTCCCTCCCACATGCCCTTATACTTTTTTTGCTTTAGGAGCTCGCAGATAGGTTTTCTCCTTTGAATACGAATAACTGTAGATTGTAACGAGAAGCTATTCCGAGGATCGATAAGCGGAGAGCGGCAGGGGGCGGAGAGCGCTAGATCATTCTGGGAAAGCTTTCGCTCGACGTCCTCCCCCCCCCCCCTGTCTCACCGTCCCACCTACAGCGCGCTTTTTCTCTCCTTTCTCTCTCGCGCGCGCTCGTTTAGTTTCAGACTCGGATTCTCTCTCGGTCGCTCTCCTTCGACGGTATTCCCAGGAGGTACAACCCCGCGAAGGTTACGATGTCGCGTCCGATAACAAAAGTGGGCGACTTCCCGATAGACTCTCACTCGCTCGTTGTTTCTCTCCGCAGGCAGTGCGAGGCTACACGCTTACAAAACGGGCGTTAGTATACTCGTGCTACAGTACTGGAGGACTGAAAGGCTAGTGCCTAAGCTCTCTTGACCTTTTCCGCTTTCAAGCAAATTTTGTTCTCATATCCGTCCTTTTTTGTTAAAAATAAAAAAAGGAAGTGAGAGAGAGAGCGTGTGTGTGTGTGTGCGCGCGAGGGCGGTAAAGCGACGACGCGCTTATTCCGGTTTTGTAAAATGGATCGAGAGCAGCGCTGTGTGAGCGAAAGATGAAAGTGTATATTTAGGAACTAAGGTCTCTCTCTCTCTCTCGGCTATTATTAAGACAGAATCGTGGGCGTGAAAAGGAGAGAAAGTGTGCGAACGCTTCCTATTACGTTTTGAGCTAAAATAAAGTTTTTGCATTTTGTATGAATGATCGCTAAAGTCGTCTGTCTCTCGAGGGACTTTCGTTTATGAAAATCGCAATGGAGGTTAATCCGATTACGTGGATTTCCTCTGCGCGAATAAAAATAAAACGTCTGAATATGCATCAATCGACTCGATAAAATCTCTCGACGGATGACTTCTTTTTTTGCACGGATTTGTAGAAAGCATCTGAACGTATAAAAGCAACGCTATTATTTATAGAGCTTGTCAAACTATCAATCGGTACTGGGTGCTGGGAAATTAAAAAAAGATGAAGCCAATTCCGTGGAAATAAGTGGGAAAAAATCAAGATTTGTCTATAACATCGCTACAAAACTGTATAAATCGATTATCACTCGATAATTGTGTATTAGGATTCGTCGCTGTTACAAAAATTGAAATTGATCATTAATTCAGCGAATGAGTAACGACTCATCTTCGTATATCGATACAATATATTCCTCATCACTTTTCATATCTTATACTTGCGACAAATGCCAATCTCTCTTCTCTTATATGCTAATTCAGCGGATCATTAATTCTAGCACGAAATAAGAGCAGCGCCCGATGTGGGAGTCGGACGTTGGGAAACGAAACGGCTGGGAAATCCAGCGAGAACGACACTATTGCAAATTACGAAATAACGAAGGCCAGCAGCAGCAGCACGGCTCTCGAGAAATGGAGGAAAAACGAGAGCGAGCGGCGAAAGTAACGAATTCATTAAAGATTCATAATTCATAAAATTGTCCCCGAGGAAGGCGTAATTTTCGAAGCGTAGCGTAGACGAGAAAGCAGACAGAGAGAGAGAGAGAGAGAGAGAAGCTCACGCTGGATAAATGATCGAGGGTAAGAGCGGACGATGAAAGACGAGGATGAGAGAGGGATAGCGCTGGGGAAAAGAGGTAGATTGATGAGGTGAAAGTGCAGGTGTCGTGAAAGAGAGAGAAAATTAAAAAATTGCACACGCTGTGCGTCGAAAAAAATGGACGCGCGCCTGTCAACGAGGCGCGAGAAAAGTTAGCGTCTGCAATTACTTTTTGAGCGTCTTCCTTCCTCTCGAACACATGCTACCCAACACTGCCTCTCTCCCGGGGGATGATGCTTCTGAAACGAAACTCGAGGTGGCGTAATTAAAGCGGTCATTTCGATGTAGCACAGATGCGCAAACATTTTTTTACGGGCTTACTTTGGTTATAACGATCGGCCGCATGCTGGACTTCGAGAACTGAGCGTATATTGAACGAGGAACTGTTTGATGAAGTTTATACAGCCAGTGATAGAGGAGCTTTTGGCGAAAAATTGAAAAACAAACATGTGCGCTAGTTAGCTACTTTTTCTCTTCTCTGTTTTTTCCCAAAGATTCTGCAAACGTGTGTATATTTTTTTTCTGTTGATTTGTCGAAATGTATTTTCGGTCGTTCTATTTCGTGGGAGTATATATTTCCCAGGAAATCCTCGTCCCAGTTCTTTTTCCATTCTTGTATGATATAGAAAAATTCTGGGATTACATCGTTTCGTACAAAGCGCTACTATTGATTATATTACTTCGTTTTGAACGAAGTAGATTTCAAAGCTCGATTACGCGTCGTAAAAGTGGTGCCGCACCACGTACCCCCGTCAATTTTTCTTTTTCGTTATCACTATTTTTGCAAAGTAACACAAAGGGAGATAGAAAAGAAATTTTTGAGAAAATTGTTAAAACTTCAGCTCGAATTCATAACTATACACTTCAAGCTTGGATGTAGGGCAAAATATTTCAATAATCTTTTCTCCACAGAGTATAATTTTAATTCGCATTCTTCAGCAAAGTAGCTTGTTATAGTTATTAAGCATGTTCTAAGAAAATTTCTTGATGGAATTTCTGATGGAATTTTTCTTTTCTTCCACGTAACCATCAGCCACAAGATCATATCCAGGAAGATAGTTTTTTAACGACTTTGAAAAAAAAATACACATTTACAAGACTCAACTGTTGCGTAAAAATGCCTATTGAACGAGGGAAATATTTGCATTTAAATTAACAATTTCGCCTTGCAGTGCGCGCGCACATGAGAATATATATAGAGAGAAGCGGGGGGATCGATATGATGAGAGCACAAGTCGAAAAGTTCCAAAATCCCGAGTGCCATTTTTACCCGCAATTCATATAGATACTACTTTTCCCGAGATATATAGATAATTCGGCAGCGGGAGCGCATTTATATAGTTCATTAGGAGGTAGAAACTTTCTGAAAACATTATTATCGTGCATGGATAAACACGAAAATACGTTCCGGTATTTTTCATAAAAGTTTTCTGCACCGCCGAGGGGGAGGACTGCAGGTATAAAGTATACACGGGCCCAGATACTATGTGGACGGCACACTCACACACACACACACACACACACACACACTATAATCGCTACGGCTGACGCTATCGTGATATACTACTGCGTGCTTAGACTGCGCCTCTCGCAGCTCTTGCTCAACTTTTTCCACTTTCTCCTTGTGCTCGTGTGTACATACATGCGCATTGCATGTGTGTATGTATAGCATGGATCCGCGCATACATTTGCAACACGCGCTCGCGCATATAAATAGTCGTAGCGCCGTGGTATATATTTATCGATCGTAAATCTCCTTAATTTCATACCGTACGAGAATTGACGTTTAACGTTCGGTTCTGCCACACCTCCTGCAGCCCCTTTTTCTCTATACTGATGGCTGCTGGCACCCAGACTCTGTGTTTTCTCGTTCCACTCGACGGCTTCTCTCTCCCTCTCTCTCTCTCACTCTACACCGCACGGCAGCGCGTATTATGTAAATTACATATTTTTTTATCCCGGGCGTTCTGTTTTATAGCGCGACTTTCTTTCTTCATAAGTTGAATTAACAAAAGATACCCCGCAGCAGGAAGTAAATAATTGCGGTTGCTAATGACCTGGGCTTCACTTTTGTTCTATTCAAATGCGTTTGCGCATTAATTCAGTGCTTAAAAAAATATCGTTGAAACAGGCGAGAACAAATTCATTCATTTCGAGAGAATCAGTAGTCGCTCATCGAAATGAAATGTTTGTTTAAATACTCGATCATCGTGAAAGTATGTACCGAAGAAATTTATTCCATCATTCCTCGAAGTAGCCATACACATTTATAGTCGACGAGCAACGATTTCCGTGGCTTGAATTTTCTTTCTCTGTGTCTCGTCCCGTCTAATTCGCTGCAGTACACGTTAAGGCAGTTAGAGACACTAGGTCTAAATGCTTCGTACGCTGTTAAGTGTTGCCATTATCCCCTCGGCTAATGAGCTTCTTGTCCTCAGAATGAAACTATCAACTGCACATACGGTCACTGGCCGAGACATGGACGTTAAGATGGGTACAGGTGGTTCGCGCCTGACATGTGTAAGCAACCCAAACAATCAAATGAAAATAAAAGCCCAGACAGCGGGAAGACGGAACAAACTGTGCTCGGAAAATAAAAGTCGAGCCAAGTAGATACGCCCAGGATGTGGTCAGACGTGGTCCCGTATTCTTTATTACGCGCAGTCACACAATTAATTCCGCCTGCGTTTCGCGAAATTAAGTCGTTTCCGATTATAGAAATTGGTTGCATATACGACAGTCTACAGAACACTGTGCCACGCAGGGACAACGTATAGTGGCAGACCAGCTTTTACAGCAGTAACCTTCTATTTACCTTCTCGCGTGTTATTGAAACGGAATATCTCTTTGAAAATTTTGAAACCCGGTATTTTACGAATATTCAGCCACGCGCATAATACGCCCTGACGCTTGCTCCTTTGAAGGTACACTCTTTTGATGATTTCAGTTCGAATAGCGAAATTCAATATTTCCTCCGCCCTCTTTCTCTATATACTTGCTATTTATCTCACGACTACCTCTCGTTTTCTCTCTCTCTCTCTCTATCTTCGGTTTTCGCTCGGGGGCGTGTACTAATGCAGCGCTGCATAGGCCGTGTTAATATTTAGGGTTACTGCTCGCAAGCACGCCAACAAAGTGCATCATCTCTTTTTCACCGAGCGCGCTCGAAAGAGAGCAGGATGGGGGGAGGGGGAGAATTCCGTGTGCTTAGTGACCAAAGCTCTCTTTCGCAAAGCGTTGAAACCACATGGAGTACAGAGACAGGGGGAGGGGGGTAAAAACGCACCTCAACAGCTCTCTTTCTTTCTCTCGCTTTTCTTTCTGTTGGCCACCGATCTCTTTTTATTTTGTGCACGTCAATCACTCCCGACGCTCTTTGCTTTTTTCATTTATATTCTTTTTTTTGTGTGTTCGCCGCGGAAGAGTACATCCTCTTTGGAGCGACTTACGTATTTTGCACGTTCGTTGCCACTGCACCGCCGCCCGCGCTGTGTAAAACTGCTTTAAAGAGATTACTGGCGGACGGGGGAACTGCAGCGCCGGTTGAAACTTCGCGAAAAAATTAATCACTTTTCTGCGCGCGAACTCTATTTCGCTTGCTTTGCCACTGGTAAATGTTAAGTTTATACTCTATCAGTTTACTCGTTTGATTTTTGCGACGGACTTGTTCTCGAGAACGAACGATTTATTTAGTAAAAATAAAATATGCTCCTTTAATTTTTTTTCTATTACTCGTGTATACTTAATCAAATATAGCGAACAAATAAACGCAATCGCTGAATTTAAAAAACGAACGATAAATACCCTCGTCGAGGGTCACGACGAGTAAAAAATGCCACACGTGCTTAAACGATAAGCATCAAAAAAGCAAAGCGCGACATGTTTCTTTCATTACGTCACACCGATGCGTTTATATACATAATAGCAGCACTGAAAATCCGCAGTCATATTTGTCTCCCTTGGCCGAGCATACGTAATTAAGCGTTATTGCCGGGCATAAATACACGAAGTGTCGTGCAAAATACAGCGAGCAATAATTATTTAATTAGGCAATTTCTTTGCCTTCCCTGACGCTAATATAGAGCCGGGTGGCTCTCTCGCTTTATATTTTCGCGTTGCCACTGAAAATCGCGGGGACGAGAAAAAAAAAATTCGGCCAGCCCTATGAATATTCAGAGACGCAGGTTCTCTCTCTCTCTCGGCGGCGAGTATAACCTTTTGATTTATTAGATAATAGTGAAAAGTACGCCATTACATTACCACATTCTCACTGGCGCGCGGTTCACAGTGGTGGAAGGCCATACGCACGGCTGGCATCGTGTACTTTTTTATCGTTCAGCTATATACAGTCTTGTCGTGCGAGGGCAAAAGCGGCTTTGTTTTCACGGTTAAACATTGTTATGCAGATATGCGAGATAGAGAGAGAGAGAGAGGGAGAGAGCGGAGAGGGGGGGGGCGTCAGCACGTCGCTTGGCATTGTTGTTAGGAGTGTAGAGCGAGAGGTGCGGCGCGTTCTACCGGTGCACTTGACAGTGCTCTAACTTACCTCCCCCGCTATCATTTTCCCTCATCCGCTACGCCTATCCAGCCATGCACAGCTAGGCTTACGACGGAAAGTTTCGCCGGGGCGCGATATTGTCATGATAATTTTCATTGGATTATTATTATTTTTGGCGATTCTCTCGCCGTCGTAAAATGCGATCACCCAGCTGTAGGACGGAAACGTATAGAAATAGGAGCGACAAGGCCAAGATGAGATTCGCACAAAAGACGAGTGGAACTGGTGTGGAGAACGCGCGTGCGATTTACACAGTGTATAGAGTAGTCGAGAGTAGAGGAAGAGGAGGAGGAGGACGACGACGACGAAGACGACGACGACGAGAGAAGGAGAGAATTACACGTGCTCGTAATTCTCATCCGCTTTCTTCGAGCGAGGCTCATTCCCTCGACGTTTTCAACAACCCTTTTCACAGTTGCTCCCTCTTTGCGCTCGCCCCTTTCTCGTCCTCTACGTCCCTCTCTCGCGCCTAGGTTAAACGCCTCAAATTACACCCCAGATACAGAGCATTACCTACCGCCACGACGTGCGAGTATATTAAAACCTATTTAGAGCGCGCCGAGAGAGAGAGGGGGGGAGGGGAGCACCAAAACGAGAAGGGAACGCGAGGCGGCACTACGCCAATTCGCTTAAATTACATCCCTCCATTTCATCTGAGATACGCGCTCTACCGCCACCGCGTCTCTACCACTTTCGTCGAGTCCATCTCTCTTCTCGTCTCGCTTTGCTGCAAGAAGAGAGAAAGAGGGGGTGGAGGAGAGAAAACCGTGTCCCAAGTCCTGACTCTCGACTCGGGATGTAGCTGGCACGTGTTACCGGCTATATGTAATATCGCAGGTTGGAAAAAGTGTACAGCAATTTCTCCAACCCCTTCTTACCCTTCTCCGAGCTCGCGAGATACATATACCTACGCTATTGAAGCTTTAAATTTCGCAGCGATCGTAAATGAACTGCCGAATAACGAGTACATATAGAGAATGATATATTGAACGAGATCGTTGTATATAATGCAGGTCTCGTATCGAGAAAAGACCGATGACGAGGTCCGATGTGAGTATAACCAACCGAAAAATGCTAGTAGAAACCACGAGTCAGCGAAAAAGCACTGGCATTCTGAAAAATTGTCGAGATCGACGTAATATTATATGCTGCGCTCACAGATATATAGCGGGCTACATCTATCGCTGTAATTAGCATGCACTTCTGCAGTAGGCCGAGCGGCGGCTGCAGCGCGTAAATAAGAAAAATTGTCTTGGCGCGTTCGGAAGGTAATTACCTTGAGTGCTCTCTACCCATCTCCCGATTTATGGCCTTCGTTTTTTTCTTCTCGCCCTGCAGGTTGCTCTCCTCCTTTTTCTCCGAGACGATTTTCCTCCGCGGGGATCATCCCGCTCGCTCGTAAAACAGAAAGAGAAGAAAAGGCAGCGCGAGCGTTTCCTCTCTTCTCGTTCTCTCCTTCGACTTATTGGTCGGTCGGTGCAGTTAGCAGGCGAGAGTATGAGCGAGGCGAGAGAGAGAGAGAGAAAGGGCTGCTGCTGCAGTGGTAGTCGGAAAAAGCGGAGGGAATTATTTTTTCGCGCCTCTGAAGAATCAGGGATAATGAGCAAGCTCGGATTACTTTTCAACGTTTTCCAAGGGGAGAGAGAGAGAGAGGCATGCAGCCGAGCGAGTAAACCGATACTTCGGCCTTAATTAACAAAAAAGCTCTCGGCTGATGCTGCGGTTAGTTTACGCGCTTGGATCGATATACGTGTGCAAAAGTTTTACGTCATGCAGGCGCTAGCGCGCGGGTCGAGTTTATTTTCTGAAAGTTTGTTTTACTGCGAGAGCTTTCGATTATCATCGGCGCCACAACACGATACCCAACGTTTATTGAACTTGACGTTTCAAATCTACGTCCATCAGTTTGTTAATGAAGTTATTTTGTCGTTTCGCCTCTCTCTCTCTCTCTCTACGATGAGACTCTTCTATTTTAGCGGTTATTTATTTTCTAATAACTCTTGATGTCGGGACAGTTTGATGCTCATATTGCTTCGTCTTAAACTGATGTCAAAGTTTTACTGCAGCACTTATATATACATCGAGGATTTGATCTTTCAATCACGTATTACGAAAAATATTCTCCCAAGATTATATACGCAAATATCAGTCGATACGACGTTCCAGTAATATACTGTCGCAAGCACGTATATATATGACATCCGGACATCGATCTACTACTCGATGCTGCCGTCGAAGTAGAGAGGTTTTTAAAAGCACCGTCCAATCCTCTATATACAGGTGAAGCTTCACCTGCTTTCTCCATCAAAGATTTCTGTTTATTTATACTGAAAGCGATGATAACTTATAAACGCAGAGCAGCTTTCAAGCCAATATCGAGAATCAATGAACCATTTGTATTTTTTACCGTGACTCGGCTTTACTATAATTATCCAGCATACTTAAATACTTGTTTTCGCGTTTAAAAAAAACTCAAAAAATCGAAGATAAAGTAATATTAATCACGTACACATGGCAGGGACTAAAAGAAGCTTGATCGATCACTTAACGAGCAA